>JADBJO010012303.1:55000-58935 GCA_016801955.1 Conus betulinus
TGTCCTCTGTCTTCATTAGCCTGTGTCCAGAGTGGCATTGTAGGCATTGTACTTTTGTAAGCGCTGCCCCCCCCCCCCCCCCCCTCCCCCTCCCCACCTTCTGACCGTAGAAAGTCTTTATTTTATTTCATTTTATTTTACTTTTTTAATGGGGACCCGTTTTTATGCAAGAGTGTGCCGGGATCAGCTAGTCCTTCGCGGCAAAATGCGAAGATTAGTCAGGTGTCTGTTGATAAAACCCAGATAGAGAAGGTAAACAGTTTAACCCTCGCTGTGTGGTGTTTATTTTCTTGTTCCGAATTGCAGCTTAAGCATTCCCATAAAGAGGCAGAATAATCAGCCTGTTGACTGTAGCCCTCTACTGGAGGAAGATGGAGAGAGTGATGGTGAACGACGATCGTTATGCTTAAAAAAAAACAAACCTACGATTACATTATGATTACATGCCCAGTTTGTTTACCTCGTCAAGCCACAATTTCCATCGATGTTTCTTCTTCTGTACTTCTGAAAATATACCATCAGCGTGGTCGTCTCTGTTTTATAAGGCCAGCCTTCTGTTCCTTTTTCAGCAATGAGAGTCGTCGTGACAAGTGCAATTCAATAACCGCCATTGAAGAGCGAGTAAGATAAGAGTACCCACACTTGAAAAAGACAGTCAATAGCAATCGAAAGAGTACAGAGAAGAGCTACTAAAATCTTGCAAGAATGTACAAACATGTCTTATACAGATAGATTAAATTACTTAAATTTGCACTCTTTAAAAGGTAGACGTATTAGAGGGGATTTGATTGAAGTATTCAAAATATTTCATCAACAAACAGACATACAGTGGGACTATTTTTTTTGAAGCTGCTAAAACAGATAGGACAAGAAATTCGGAAGGTAAGATATTTGTTAAGCAGTGTCATACTAATATGGGGAGATTCACATTCAGTAATAGAGTTATTTTGCTAACTGGAACAATTTGCCAATTGCACTTAAATTTGCTAAAAATGTTTTTAAAAATTTGCTGGACGAAGACTTGAATTTAAAGTACAGTTTAGAAGTTTTGATGAATAAGCAGGGAAAATATATTTAGCATGCATTTCAACCCTGTTTTAAAGTATAATAACAAGAGGGGACATTTTTAAAGGCTTAACGGCCTATGTATAAATTACGTCCTACACCACCACCACCACCACCACTACTACTACTACTACTAAGGGAAAGTGAAACTGAAAGCATCATGAATTTACTATTAATGACGTCATTTAATCGCTGACGTTTGTATTAAGTGCGTCATTTGTGATTTCGGATTGGTCTTGATTTGGGATAAGTTCGGCTGTCTACAATGATTGTAACGTTTTAACGTACGTACGACAATGCTGGAACCAGCTCAAAGGAAACGAAGTGAGGAGAAAAGCAGCCCTTTTGTTTTGAAATGTGTGAATAGTACAAAAAAGATTTGACAAATTTCACGAAAGAAAAGGGGAAATATTTCGAGACTTGACAAAAGTTTTACGAAAAAAGAAAAGAAGAAACGTTGCAAGAAAGACTTGGGAAAATTATACAAGAAAGACTTAACAAAATTCGGGAAACAAAACGGGACAAGAAAGGCCTCGTATTAGGAAAGAAGACAGCAAATGGTACCAGAAAAGAAAGAAAAAATCTCTCTCTCTCTCTCTGCCCTCCTCTCTCTCTCTCTCTCTCTCTCTCTCTGTATGTGAGTGTGTGGCCTCCAAACATAAGATTTTGTTCAGAATAGGACGCTTCATTTAGTGTCGTGCGCTCAGTACAGAAACAGGAGAGCTGTACCACCCTTTCGTGAAAGAAGCCCGTCGTTTCCACCAAGAACCGTAGAAAGAGGGACAGCCAACTGGGACAGCCACCTTCACGGGGTCTTTTGTGAACTTGCGCACGGAGTTGTTTCCACAGGCGTATAGGATATTAGCTTCAGGTTATGAAATTTGCACTATGGAATTATTATGTTGACCGTCTTGCTGAAGGGGAGTGGGGTGGGGATGAAGTGCTTGCAAACTGAGAACACAAGATCGTTTGTGTTCAACTGAAATCTGAAACTTTTTTTTTTTTTAAGCAATTGTAAGCTTATGACAAGAGTGGAAGAAGAGACTGCAAAAATTGTTGAATTGAAGCCAAAATACAAATAAATGCAGAAATAACCTAGAGTGCAAAAAAAAAAGGGTTTTATTTTGATGTTTTTTGTTTTACATATACAATGCAGGGGGGGAATGTGCATTTTCTCAAACGCGTTTGTTGAGACGTCGATGCGTTTGGTCGTAAGATTAGCTGAATGTGTGAGTGTTGTGTGTTGTGTTTTCACCACAACCACCCCACCACCACCATCACCACCACCTTCCTCTTCTTTCTCCCTTCATTAGAAGTGTTATGGTCGTAGTAGCAGATGCTACTATAGGGTACTCCTGCATTGTATGCCTCATTCCACGTGATGCAAAAAAGAAAATTATAATCTTTACAAACTTTGACCAGACCGCCGCAATTGTTCAGTTGTGCCTGGAGGACTGGTGCATTTATCCAGTGCACGCAGTTTCACCGCTTTTCTTACAGCAGTGTAGAGATTCGGACAGGTAAAAAGGTCAGCGGCCAAAAATGAAAGAAGCACAGTTTTAAACAGCCCCTTTAGGTGGCTCCGAGGTCAATAGGCAGCTGGTAAAGAGCAGCAGGTGGCACTTTTCTCAGCATGTTGCTGGGAGTCACTGGAAACGGATGTCGGCACTGGAAGGAAAGGAAAGAGTGACCTGCATGATGTCAGATGCTGCCAGGATAAACCAAACTGCATTGGCAATCATGTTGATAACTTGCCCACCAAAGTTCACATTGAGCGAGCAACTTTCCTGATCTCAACATACGGCAAGATCGCTGGACTTAAGTTGGTATTGAGTTCTTGTATTTCATGTTAAGAGCTCTCTCTCTCTCTCTCTCTCTCTCTCTCTCTCTCTCTCTCTCTCTCTCTCTCTCTCTCTCTCAGTTCTGACAAAAGGCCAAAAATACTTTTGCGTCGTGTATTTACTTTCTGACGATGTACATAATTCGGTTGATCGTTGAGGGTCCATGAAAAACTCCAGTCACGTTAAAACCAAGGGCAGGAGATGAGAGGGTGTGAGTGTGATATTTGTAGGTATTGGAAAGGAGGGGGAGGCTGGTAGGCGTTTCTGTGGCAGGATGCAAAAGTGTGTGTGTGTGTGTGTGGTGTGTGTGTGTGTGTGTGTGTGTGTGTACATATACATGGATAGTAGGGAGGAAGAGAAGAGGGAAGGGGGGCAGGAGGGAGAGGAGCGGGGATAGTTGGTGTGTGTGTGAGGGGGGGGGGGGTAAATAGGATGGGATGGGGGTGAATGGAACAGATAATATGGGGGGGGGGGGGGGGGGGGGCGGAGGGATGGGAAAGAGGGGCGTTTGAAAAAGGGCGGAGAGGAGAGGATCGCGAGGAGGATGGGGGCCTGAAGGAAGAGGGAAGGGAGCAGCAGGGGTATGGCGGCTATGGCAAGGGGGGGGGGGGGAGGCGCAGGGGGGCGGAACACAGGGAGAGAGAGAGAGAGAGAGAGAGAGAGAGAGACAGACAGACAGACAGACAGACAGACAGAGAACTGATTTGATGTCAAATACACCTTGTTGTATAGGCACTCCTATCTAAACCCTCGTGTAACAACGGCGTTGCGTTTTATGGACAGAAACCTGAACAATCAATCACTCGAACTGCACGCATTTCATTGGGGAGCGGAGAACAGTGGGGTGATGTCACTCATGATACAAAGCTAAGACGCCGAGCTGCTGGCTTTGCCCTGAGCCACGGCGTGGTTCCGCTGGTTGTCAGTCAGTCAGACTCGTCCGCGTCCGCGTCGATCGGCCGGGTTAAAGCAGTGGAACACTGTTGGGACAAAGACCGCAGAGATGGGGGCACTGAGTCTGCACGGTGA
>JADBJO010012304.1:0-5000 GCA_016801955.1 Conus betulinus
ATTTTTTTTGGCTGAACTCTGTTCGAAACGTCCATCTTTCAAAAGACTATTTACTGATGGCTCGAAATCTGAAGAAGGGGTGGACCTCTGTTGTGTTTTGCACAACCCTTCCTTCTCAGAGATGGTCTGAAGGCATTCCAGGCGGACACTCCATATACACTGCTGAGTTGACAGCAATCTTGAAATGGTGTCTAACCTAAAATCAAAACATTATGATTTCCTCATTCAGACGGACTCTGTCTCTGCTTTTGAAAACCATTGCTGACCGTAGCCCCTAAGCACCCCTGACCTGCTGAAATTGTTCGAACTATACACGTGTCTGAAATCTGATGGACACAATATAGTTCAGCTTGGGATTCAGGTCATGTGAGCAATTCAAGGCAATGAGGTAGTTGATCACCTTGTCAAGAGTGCCACAGGGGAGTTGAGCAGGTTCTCTGTCCCTTACACCGATTCGAACCCGAAAAGCCCAGGCCTTTCACTAAGAAGAATGGAACTTGCAGGCGGATAACAAGTTCCCATATCCATTGAAAAGAATTTTACTATGTTCCACGCATGGCTTTAAAGAAGAAACAGTCCTATGTCAATTGCTTTACACCCATTCCACTGTTTCTAAGGAAGAAGAAGAACCCACAGTGTAATTCCATGATACGTGCCTTCATCAGTTTAAAAACACATGTTCACATTAGAGTGTTGGAGACTTGCATGATGTCAGACATAATTACTGTGTAGCAGGCTTCATGAACATTTTGTTTAGAGATGTCCCCAACTGATGTGAATTTTGAATTTCTTTACTAGATCAACATTTTTCTTCTATGATTTTATGGAAGAAAGGTTTGTGACAAAATTATGGTGTGTTTATTGAGTGTGTTTTAATGAGTTTGTGCGTGTATATTTTTTAAAATCTATTTTGAGCATTTACATCAACAGGGTGACAGCCCCGACATGGCCCTTTTTGCCATCGGCTGGGCCATTTTCAAGATAAGCTCTCTCTCTCTCTCTCTCCTCTCTCACCTCTCTCTCTCTCTCTCCTCTCTCTCTCTCTCTCTCGCTCTCTCTCTCTCTCGCCTCTCTTCCCTCTCTCTCTCTCTCTCTCGTGTCACTTAAAGAAATTCCTCTGTAATTGTTAGGATTATTCACGTTCGCCTTTTTTAATACAGTGGTAGAACATACATCAGTCCAATATTCAGTATAAATTCCCTTGTTGAATAAAGATTTAAAGAAGGTAACAAAGAATTCAAAATTACATCTTTTTACATGCATACTTCCGCAGTTCACAGTTACCATTATACCATCTGGCCCAGCAGCCTTACGTTTTTTTTAAACTTTTCTTAATGCAATTACCACCTCCTCTTGGGATATTGGACGATTTAAATAATCATTTTCCCTTCTCCTTGATTCCACTGAATTCACTATTATGCTCTAAATCTTTAGTTAGAAGTGTCGTAAAATGTTCATACCAGGTTTCCATACTAATACTGTTCGCTGGTTGTCTTCTTTTTTAATGAAACCCGATGTACGTTCTTCCCAAAATCTTTTTGATTCTCTATAGATGCGATCAGTTCAGTCAGTAATGTATTGTTAAATTGCTTCCGCTTTATCCTTTGCAAATGTTTATACTCTCTTCTCGCCTACAGTAACTATCACGATCTTTTGTCGTGTTGTGTACGTTTAAAATTTCTTAAGTAAATTACGTACTTTTCTTTTATTTTGATGACATTCAGAATCAAACCAGTCTTTGGTCTTTAAATCATTATTAATTCTTATTTCTTTTTTCATACACTCTGCAGCATCTTTAATACATGTATTGAAAACATTCAAGGCTTCATTTATATTGACATCAATTAGACCGACGGCATAGTTAATTTTCTCATGATCTGTTGCGAAACCATGTTGTTCATGAACACATCAGCATAAACTCTTCTCTGGCCTATTCTGTTAAAAGCTGGCGTTCATGGTAAGCTGCTTAAGTGTATAATAAGCATGTATTCCTGTGTAAAAGCTAAAGTTCGGTGTGGGGGTAACATGACTGATTATATTCAATGTACCTCAGGTGTAAAACAAGGGGATGTATGTAGTCCTGTTTTGTTCTCTCTTTTCATTAACGAGTTGACCTCAGAAGTTGTTAAAACTGGAAAACATGGTGCACAATTTACCTGTGATATTCTTGAATTGTTTATACTTCTTTTGGCTGACGATGTTGTTTTGATCTCTGAAACTGTTATAGGCTTGCAAACTCAACTAAATAGTCTGTTCCGATCTGCAACTTCACTCCAGCTAAAAGTCAACATGTCAAAAAGCAACATTATCGTGTTTAGAAAGGGTGGGTATTTAGGAATTAGAGAAAAGTGGACTTACAATGGAGTGGTGATGCCTGTAGTTAACGTATATAAATATTTTGGGAATATTTTTCAACAAAATTAAGCTTCACTTTTGCATGTAAAGATCTTGCAAGTAGAGCCAAGCGTGCATTACTCTGCATTATGCAACAGCTATCAAAATTAGAAAACACATCTTTAAAACTATTCATGAAATTGTTTGACTCTCAGGTACAGCCTATCGCACTATATGGAGCTGAACTTTGGGGACTTTATGATTCTGCTGCTTACTGTGAAAATGTTCATTTATTTGCGCTGAAGAAGTTTTTGAGTGAGCATGCGAACACCTAACGATTTAATCTATGGCGAAGTAAACAGATATCCGATATATTTGAATTCTGCTATCAAGTGTATACGCTATTGGCTAAAAATAACACAAATGGACATCTCAAGGTTGCCAAGGAAAGCATATAATATGTTATATGATTTGGATGCGAGAGGAGGAAGAGTAAACTGGGTTTCAAATGTGAGGGTTAGATTATATGAACTTGGTTTTGGTTTCGTGTGGTTACAACAGGGTGTCGGAAATATGAATGATTTCCTTCGGATTTTTCGGAATAGACTTATCGATTGTAGATGGCAAGAATGGTCATGGCATATTCAAGAAAGCGATCGTTTTTGCTTTTTACAGACAGTTCAGAAGTATACATTGTGTTCCATCATATCTATCAATTAAAATAGACAATCATTTAAGGTATATTATGACAAAGTTCAGATTAGGTATTTCTGAACTTTTTGTTCATTATTTATCGTTACAGGAAGCATAGCAAATGTGATCTTCTCTGTCCGTTGTGTAAAAATGCCGAAGAAAATGAGGTTCACACTTTGTGTTCTGCTGTCCTGTTTTGAATGATCTGAGGAATCAATTAATTGATCAAAAATATTCTAAGCATCCTTCTTTTTTTCGACTCTCATTACTCATGGCATCCACAAACGAAGCCACCATAAAACGTTTTTTGCTGTTCTTGTACAAGGCGTTTAGGATTAGAAGTATAGTATGCAGTTAAGAATTAATTGTTGTGTACTGTTTGATATTCAGTTAGTCGATTACCTGTTGCACTTTGATGAATATTTGATTGATTTGTTCCTTTTTTCTTTCTTCTTCTTCTTCTTCTTCTTCTTCTTCTTCTCTTCTTCTTCTTCTTAATTTCGTGCTTGTCTTCTTCTCCTTATTTGTCGTTGTCGTTCGTTGTTGTTGTTGTTGTGTTGTTGTTGTTGTTCTTCTTTCTTCTTCTTCTTCTTCTTCTTCTTCTTCTCTTCTCATCTCTTCCTCATCTCCTCCTCCTCCCTCCTCCTCCTCCTCCTTTTCTCCTCGTCTTCCTTCATCTTCTTCCTTCTCTTCAAGAAATTTGCTAAGGTAATTGTTTTTAATCGCATTATGAATGTAGCGACATTCTGTCTTCAGGGGTGATGATTACAAACAGTACATATGTCTTTTTGAGGGAGGTGGGGGTGGGGGTCGAGAGGGAGGGGGAGGGGGGAGGGAGAAGGGGGAGGCACACTGGCACAGCAAAGAATGAGATGGGATTTAACATGATTGCAAGTGATGTAGTTTTTTTTTTAATGCAAGGGTTGACTGGGCATGTTGGTTTAAGTATGATCTCACTGCCTGGAGGGATTAGGGCAGAACGCCGTGGATTCTGAAGAGAAAAATCTCTGACCGGGTTATGTCCAGGGGGGATTGCTGATACCAAGAGCTCTGGTCAAAAGAATAATGCTTCATGCAGCGAGCAGCAAGGACCAAGAGCTCTGGTCAAAAGAATAATGCTTTATTCAGAGAGCTGCAAGGACCAAGATCTCTTCAAAACAATAATGCTTCACGTAATGAGCTGCAAAGACCGATACGATGATAGGTACAGAAACAGTCAATGTCCCATCCCACATAATGGTCTTGGATCTGATTTATGACGAACGTTCACACTTAACTTGGAATTCTGGTGGCTTCGACTTTCGGTATTCGCTCTCCTTCACATAAGACTTCTTTCTACCATGTGTGCTTGCTTTCCTGAAAAAAAAAAACAGAAGGGAGTGACCTCAGTTGGACTAAAAATATGTCTATAATGCTCACTATACAGACAAAGAGGCACATATCTCACACCATTTGGCCTTACTATTTAACAAAAAGCAGCTTTCCTTCAAGGTGGAGTTATCCAGAGTTTTCAAGGTGAAATGGAGGGGGAAGGAGGGGGGTGGGGGTGGAAGTGTCTATACATTCCAAGATTGCCAGTTGCTTGATGGTTAATGTTTCTCGTCAGAATAGAGACAGGCCAGATTTCATGACTGGGCTTAGCAGTACATGCGACAAGAATAAAAACAGAATCTTATTCTGACATCATTCTGCAAAGAAAATCAGATCAATGATTATAGGCGTATCAATAATCGCAAAGCCGGTGAAATGTGGACGTAAAGTTATCAATGTAGACCGAATGATTAGACAGCACAGGGTGAATCTATAGCGACAGTTTGGGAAGATCACATCCCAGACAAGAGAGCTAGCAAATTTCTTTTGAATCGTGAATACATTGCATTTTGCAATGCTGACTGTGATATCACATTCGATCATAGATTAGATAATCAATGGGGGAAAAAAAGTTTGGGACCATCATTGCTGGAAACGTAGAC
>JADBJO010012304.1:7500-12500 GCA_016801955.1 Conus betulinus
TGCAGTTTCCTTACGGTCCGCTGTTATTAAGAGACATTAACAAACATAAACGGAAGGTCATAGGAATTTTGTAACAATTAGAGACAATATATACTGTTTCATTAAACTTTGTAAGACGGGACCGCACAATGCGAAATATATTTCATTTTCAGCAGACGCATTACATAATGGGCATAATAGATTTGTGTTTCATGCCTCCTGTATCTATACAGATGCACCTTGAAGGCGGAGGTACCAAAACGAAATGTTGTCATGGTATATTTCAATTGTTTATCAATGTCTAGGGATAAATGTTTCCGTAAACAGGGTAAAGGGTCACAGAACATGTTGTAAGCATTTAAAACGTTCATTGTTATTCAGATGCTCGCTCACATTTTGCCTTCTGCAATCTTTCAAATCGCTGCTTAAAAACACTCGCAAAAATTCACGCACATTTCCCACACCCTGACTAATCCTTACATCTCCAAAACCATTTTGCTGTAAATATAATCGTACATTCGTAACCCAAGTACTCTTGCCCGTATCATCCAAATCCCTTAGCAAGATATAAGTTCTTCGGGGCAACCTGTAGTTATCCCTTTGAAATAATAACAAGCAATAACGGACACAATTTACAATCGAATTAACAGTGGTAGGATATCTATTCAATTCAGCATTTTACTTAGATTGACTTTAAGACTTAATACAGAGGCTGTTCTTTGTAGGCTGTTCAGTTGGGCTTGAAAACCAACTACAGTTTCTGAAAGAAGAACATCATCATCTGCCAACAAGAGGACAAATAGTCTAAAAGCATCGCACATGAACGCAACACCATGGCTTCTCTTACTGATGATTTCGAGAGCTAATTCATTTATAAATAACGAAAACAAAATCGGACTAGATATCATCCTGTTTAACGCCAGAAGAACATTGAAAATACTCTGTAAACCTGGGCACCCCACCACACACGCACTTTCACACTAACGTACATACTTTTCACACAACGATATAGTTTACATCTGATTCCATTCTTTAACAGTACTAACCATAAAAGGTTCCTGTTAATAGTATTGAAACACTTTTCGAAATCAATAAATGCAGCATAAAGTTTACGATTTGAGGAAAACTATTCTTGCAGACAAGCCATTAAAGTAAAAAGATGATCAACGGTAGAGTATCCCCTTTTAAACCCTGCCTGACATTCCCCTGTAATATTGTTCTCCTCAACCCATGCTTGCAATCGTCTGTTTATAATGGTTCTGTATACTTTACTTCCTGTATGACATAAACTAATACCTCTTTAACTGCCAGGCTAATTGACATTCCCTTGTTTGAATAATGGCAAGATAACAGATTCAGTCCAGCATTCCGGATATACATATCTATCCAAAAGTACGTTGCAAAAATTTGACAAAGAATGGAACTACCAGTTCGTGAGCATTCTTCAATATCTCAACAACCAGACCATCAGGGCCCGCTGCTTTCATAGGGTTTGATTTATGCAGTGCTGAGAAAACTTCTTCCCCTGTTATTGGCAGATAGGCAACAAATTCTCATCAGGTGTGTCTTGACCAATAGCTCTTTCATCTTTTTTTTTCCAGTAATGCTTGGAAATGTTGAAACCATTCAGTAATTTGATTCCTTCTTGTGTTCCTTTTTTTGGGGAAAAGCCATACGCACCGTGTCCCAAAACACACGTTGATTAGGAGCAGCATGAACTAATTTATCAATCAACATAGCCTTATACGATTTCTTTTATGAACAATCATATGTTTATACTTTCTTCTACATTTACCCTAATAAAAATGTATGGGGCATGTGGTCAGTTTCAGTCTGGTTCAGAACAGTAAGTTCACCATTTTTCCAAAGAGGAGCCAACAGATCACTGGACGTCAAGTGTGAGAGAGAGAGAGAGAGAGAGAGAGAGAGAGAGAGAGAGAGAGAGAGACGGGGGGGGGGAGGGATGGGGGAGAGAGAGAGGAGAGAGAGAGAGAGAGAGAGAGAGAGAGTAAATCTTTATTTCCCAAGGGTGGCAGATAACCAACTGGATGCTTATTTTTTAATATCTGGCCCTTGTCCCTTCAGGACACCACACACACACACACACACCTTCACACACACACACACACACACACACACACACACACACACACACAGAGAGAGAGAGAGAGAGAGGAGAGAGAGAGAGAGAGAGAGAGAGAGAGAGAGAGAGAGAGAGAAGAGGAGAACGAAACGAAATTCTAGGTTACCAGGGTAATAAATAAGCAAATGTGAATGCTTTTTTCCATTCAGCCCCTGAGAGAGAGAGAGAGAGAGAGAGAGAGAGAGAGAGAGAGAGAGAGAGAGAGAGAGAGAGAGAGAGAGAGAGAGAGAGGGTATAGATATTTTATGGCTCTCTGTTTATGCAGTGTCCAATACGTTCCACCGACATCAAAGCAAGAAAGCGACAGCTGATGTCATCAAAACCGTTTGGGCCAGGAGCGTCACTGGGCTGTATCAGCGCATGCGTGAAAGAATCCGGATGTACAGCAGTCAACCTGCAAATGAGAAACGTGGCTTTGGGAGGGACAGGAAGCCGGAGAGAGTGTGAGCTGCTGATCTACAGTGCCGGCACACTTCAGTCTGAGACTGACTGGGATTTCTACCGGCAACACAGTGTGCAGTTTGACACAGCGCTTGTGTGAATCCATCTTGGAGCCAGACCTGGTCCGTTCTTTCAGGCGTAGGTCCAAACAGCAATTAATGCAGAGAGATACTTAGATAGAATCATATTTGTTTAGTGTAATACTTGCATATGTTGGTAAATTGCATGCATGTTTCTTTTAGTAAATAAATGATGACATACTTATGTGAATAGTAAATGACACACTTGTTTGCGCTCCCACTACTAAATTGTTCAACAATATATCTTGGAAAAACACAAAACAAGTGGGCTGTGGTATCCCAATATTTCGGCCGTTTGGGCCTTCCTCAGGGGAGTTTATTTACTGGCAAGGAAGCAGTCACACTCAAACAGAAAAAAGGGGAAAATCGTTCACCCCCCCCCCCCCCCCCCAAAAAAAAAAAAAAAAAAAAACAAACCTCACAAACCTGTCATGCCTGACAGCAAGCAACTCCCCCCCCCCCCCACCCACCACCAAACATATACACACAAGCCACTTTCACACATGCGCGTAGCCAACGCCCCACTCACCATTTTATGTATATATACACACATAATGCTGAACAATTAAGTACTGGAGGTAAATAAGTGTACATTAACAATTCTTCCATCATTATAATAATGACTTGGCAAAAAGTTTGAAATTTATATTAAAAAAAAAAAAAAATATATATATATATATATATATATATATATTATAAAAATGAAAACCCTTCACTAGCTGCATGAGAGAACCTTCGCAATCCCTTTCAAAGAGAGATCTATATGTATCGCCTGCTCCTAGGCCTTTCGTCCGCTGGACCGGAATTCATCAGGGAGACACGGCTGGTTGTGTTTGTGCTCTTGGGGTCAAATAGAGACACACCACAGTCCGTAATTCTGTGGTGTTCTCACCACCAAGGGTTCAAAGAAGAATCCAACAGCACCCCCAAAGCAGCCAGCGAAAGGTAGTAATTTAAAACAAACCGAAAGAGCAGAGAGGCAAAAAGTTGCTGAAAAACTAAAAACATTATGCAAACAGTATTAAACGTAGGGGACAATCTTTGAGCCTAGGCTTGAGGATCCATTTAAGGATGCAAGGGAGATAAAAAAAAAAATATGGAACAGTCTGAGTGGTCAGCTCTGCTGTACAATAACCCAAGTATTGTCAGCGGCTAAGAATTGTGTAGAACAACCTTTACTTGGATCTCTTAAGAGATGCAATCGCCCACTGATTGACCAAACAATATAATGATGAATAATTAAGTAGTGGGGGAAAACAAGTGTAGGTTAACAATTCTTCTATCATTTTAGTAATGACTTGCAAAGATTTGAAATTTATATTAAAAAAAGTATATTATAAAAAATGAACACACACACACACACACACACACACACACACACACACACATATGGGCAGGATGTAAAAAAAGCTGTATAGCTTATTCCTTTACCCTCAATAAAGATCATTTTGACTTGACTTCACACACACACACACACACACACACACACACACACATATATATATATATATATATATATATATATATATAAATACTGATAAAAAGCCTAATAAAACTTCAAAGGTGCTCAAACCCCTTGGGGAGCAACATCTGTTTTAAAATAAGGTATGAAAAGGAAGTTTTAAAACTACAGATCTGTTTCGAGCGCTCGCTCTCTTCAGGATGGTTTAGTATCACTCACTGCCGATGTTATATAGCCTGATGTGCGAGTTGGCTGCACGTTTGTTTCAATTTTGTTTACAATTGTATTTGCACGTGCGGGTTGGCTGCATGTGTAGCTCGGTTCTCAAGTTATTTGTGGTTCAGAGTGTTTTGCTAACAACGATTTCCATTTGTGCCTGCAGTTGTTTACTATTTCTATTTTGTGTGTTAGAGTTGCTAGATGTGGTTTGCAAAGTATAAACCATTTTTCTGTTAAGCATAGGTTGCATCTTTTTGAAATGTTATTGTATGGTGATGCCCTTTTTATGATTTTCCAGGATATGTTGTAGTTTACTTTTTTATCTTTGAGTCTCCAAATGTATTTGCTCAGTTCTGTTTGGTTTTTTGTTTTTCTTTATTGAATCACTGTTTGTGGTTTGCATATCTGGTTTTGAAATGGTTTTCAGTGATTCCTATGTATGTTTCTTTTTTTCATTTCCTGATGTCACAGTAGCTTGGTATACAATGTTATTATAGAGGCATTTATTGTTTAGTCGACATTGTTCTTTATTGGTGAAATTGCAAGATTTCCTTTCATCACCCTTCTTTGCCGCATTGCTTTTCGTTTTGTTGGATGAATCAATTATATTTTTAAGGTTGGGCATACATAATATGTGACAGTTTGATGGTGTTTTTTGTGGAATATTTTGGACAGT
>JADBJO010012304.1:15000-58933 GCA_016801955.1 Conus betulinus
TATATATATATATACATATATATATATATATATATATAGAGAGAGAGAGAGAGAGAGAGAGAGAGAGAGAGAGAGAGAGAGAGATTAATACTAAAACAAGTTGGACGTCTTTTCCCACAGGGACGACTTTAATTCTCAAGCTTTCGCCACAAAGGCTTCATTAGGACACACACACACATCAATCCTGATAAAGCCTTTGTGGCGAAAGCTTGAGAATTAAAGTCGTCCCTGTGGGAAAAGACGCCCAACTTGTTTTAGTATTCATTTTATTCAAATCTACCTGTTGACATCGTTTTGTTGAGAGGCGTGGTGAGTGTGAGTGTTTGAATTTTACCTGTGAATATATATATATATATATATATATATATATATATATATATATATTGTTAAAACTTTGATTAAAATGTAAGTGGTAAAACCTACAGCGCTGTTTCTTGCTGGTGCAGTCGTCAGGGTATGGGGGGTCGGTGTTGTCGGTGTTTTTTTTTTGGTTTTTTTTTTATACGTGTTCGCTGTCTGCCATCACGTGCGGTCAGTGTTTTTCATGTGTTTTTTTTTTATTTCTGCTCGCTGATAGGAACTTCCATTTGTGTCTGCAATTGTTAACCATTTCTATCCTAGTGTTTAGGGTTGCTAATTTTGGTTTGCATAGGATCATATATTTTTCTGTTAGGCATAAATTACATCTTTTTGAAATGTTATTATATGATGCAGCTCTTTTTAAGATTTTCCAGGATATGTTGTAGTCTATTTTTTATCTTTGAGTTTCCAAATGTATTTACTCAATTCTGTTTGATTTTTGTATCTTTCTTTGTTAAATGACTGTTTATGATTTGCATATCTAGTTTTAAATTGGTTTTCAGTGATACCTATATATGTTTCTTCAGCGTTCTCTGATTTTACAGTGGCTTGATATACAATATTGCTGTGGAGGCATTTATTGTTTAGAGGGCACTGTTGTTTCTTGGTACAGTTGCAAGATTTCCTTTCTTCACCCTCGTTTGTCTCTGTACTGCTTTTCGTTTTGTTGGTTAAATCAATGATGTTTTTGAGATTCGGCATACATGAGTATGATAATTTGATGTTGTGCCTGTTAAATATCTTAAACAGCTTGTGCTCTTTTGGGAAAGAACATGTCAGAATTTTTAAGAATTCTTTCCGAACGTTTGTTTTAACTCTTCCATCGTATGGGGGGTTGTACCATATGATTTTCCTTTTCCTGTTCTTCTTGTGTCTGCTCATATCATTTCCTGGGTCATAGTGTAATTTGTAGTTGTAGCCACTTGGGTGTAACGCTTCTTGGTACTCAGCTGCAGTGTTATTAAATACTGTTTCATTACATGACAGATTAGGTAATCTCTTGTTTATGCCTCTAGGTATCGTTTTGAGTATGGAAGGTGGGTGATTACTTTTGATATTTACATAAACAGGTGTGTCATTTGGTTTTTTGTATGGTTTAAAAGTATGTTGGTTGAGGTCTAACGTGATGTCTAAAATAATTCACTATTTTTTGTTAGCTTCTGTGGTGATTTTTAGATTTTGGTCGTGGAAGATTTTGCACAATTTTTTTTTCTTATTTTCAATGTTTCTAGGGCTATCACTCAGTGCAGCGAGGCCATCATCTCTGTACAGTCCAATTTGTTTTCCAAGTTTATTTTGAATGTTAGATAGCATGAATAGTCCGACAAGTTCGCAGGTTTCGGCACCATCATACGATCCCATAGTGACATCAAAAGTTGAACTTTTCCTGGTGTTCTTGGTCCAAGTCTCGTTTTTGCTGTGGAGTAAAGTTTTCTTTCTATGGAAAATGATTTCCATTTCTAACCCTGATATTTCAGTGTATTTGTTGGCAAATTTTATAGCTTTGGCGAGCATCTCTTCATCTATAGATGGAAAAAAAATCTACTACATCAAATGTTGTTAAAAGACTGTGTTTTCTTGCTTGTTGAGTTTTTTTTTAAACCATTGTATAACTTAATATGTATTTTTCCAGAGCTTGAATTCGGTGTTCTCTCTTATGTTTTTTATGGTTTTCTCTAAAAAATTTTTACTGATTTTTCCTAATTCGGATTTGGATGGGTTTATCAATCTACATGTTGGGGGTTGTTCAAAAAATTAGGTTTATGGTCTTTGAGTGTTATATAAAAGCTTCTCTTTCTGCTGTTGTCTCTACTCTATCACTTAGGTCCATTTGCTGTACAAGCTCCTTTTCTTTTTTCCTAATGTGGTCATATGTAACTTTGTCAGTTTTTTTGTAATTTTTTTGGATGTTTTTTATCATCAGGAGTTGTGAGTACTCTTTAGATTCCATTTTGTAAAAATTGCTGGTTTTGTCTGCTTTCACAAATATTTTTCTGTCGTTTTGGATTAGTTTGATTTCTTTTTTTAACAATGTTTGAAATTCGTTGTTTGATTTTTTTAATTCTATGTTAGCTATCATTCTTTTCATTTTGTCTTCAAATGTTCTCATTTCCTCGAAGGCTGGTGGTGCTCGCCATGTTTTGAAGTCATAAGTGTTTTTATCTTCTTTCTTGGCATTGGGGTTTAGGAAGAAGAATGCTTTCCAGTTTTTATTTTCTTATCAGTGTCATACTTTCATGATTTGAAAATAATTAATGAACTTGAATTTGTATTAGCTAATAATCTATGTGTATCCTCTTTGAACTGGTTTAAGATTTATGTGCGTATTTCTACATTAGTCAGTGATAGGTGTACATACTTCTCTGAGTTATTGAATTTATTAATGTGCATATTTCTGTGAGTGAGAAGTGATTGACATTTTTATTTCTAAGTAAATGGTCAATGTACATCCTTCTATTAGTTATAATTAACGTGCACTCTTCAACGATGTTGTGAACAATCCATGTGCAGACCTATGTGTGTAAATGTTTGATAGATTTGCGTCCTTTTATGTGTAAGTAAATGTTTGGTGTGCGTACTTCAGTGAGTTAAAAATGTTTAGATCCATACATCCATTTTGTTAGAAAAGGACTGATGTCCTGATGTATCTTTCATTCATTGTCCTCATATTAACTGCAGTAAAGCAAGAAAAGGAGATGGCTTGAGAGCAGCATCCGGATTCAACAAGAAGGATGTATACTACCTGCTGCCCAGACCAGCAAGTGAGCTTTGTGAGACTGAGGACAGGGCACTCCAGACTGAGACATTACATGTTCACAAAATTCCGCATCCACGAGTCTTCAAGCTGCCCATGGGGTACAGCCCCAATGACAGTGGAACACTTCCTGCAGGACTGTCCCTCACATGAAAAGCGTAGAGCAGAGACCTGACCTGGCTGCCAACACACTGATGAGGGAAAAGCTCTATGGATCACTGGGGCTTCCACCATACAGCAGCCTTCATCAGTGCCTCTAGGGTTCCTGTCTGAGTCAACGATGAAGGAGATATGAATTACACAATTCACGTCTTAAGTGTTATCAATAGCTTTTGTCCTATATTCCTTTTGTAGGATGCGCAATGTCTGTCTATGACGTGCACAATGTCTGTCTTGAGCATCGTAAAAGTCTATGTTCTATAATTATTCCCTCTATGAGATGCGCGGAGCATGCATTAAGCATTTGAAAAAGTCTTTGTCCTAAATTCCTTCTATGACGTACACAGTATCTGCATTTTCATCGAAAAATATCTTTGTCCTATATTTCTCCAATAAGATGCACAATGCCTGTCTTAAGTATACATTGTATCTATTGTTGAACGCCAGGTATTTCGCTCAATCAGCTGATAGTGTCCAGATCCCATGGTAAAGGAAGAATACCACCGATGAGTTGAAGCTGTACTTCTTCACGGGGAAATTACAGACCTGTAAAAAAGAATATATTCTGTACCGACCAGGGTTCACGTTAATAGCAAGACATTACATAAGGTTGACAAAGAAGCCGAAAAGCTGTCTAAAATGTTTTTTGAAAAAATAATGAGTGACATGTCTTTGGAAAATTGGGAGTTGCTGAAAATCATATTTCTAGGTGTTCGTTTTGTTTTTTTTTTTTATCAACGAGGAACATTCTAGAGAGAACATGCATTCATGACGTAAACACATACTAGATTTTTCGAAACTACAGGAATATTCGTTCAAACAAAAATGTCTTGTATCAGGAAACCTTCCACTGACGTATTTCATTGTGTATTCTTTGCGACAAGCCATGACTTTTACAGGGACACTAAAAATTAGACTTTATTGATTTCACTCGTGAAACAAGGTATCTATCCTAGAATTCAGTACTCCCCATTTTTCAAAACTTGCTAATAATAAGGTATAATATGAAGAAGCATACTGCGGAATCGAAACGAGGTTCGATAATATTTTCTACGTGCTGGGCTGATTATAAATTGTAGGTTTGAACATCACCTTCACCTTCTCCTTCACCTTCTCTTTCACCTATCCCGGAGCCTTGAAGACTGTTAGGGCGCCACAGAAGACTTCACAGCCAGCGTTCTCCATTTCCCCCAGTTTTCAAATGCTCTTAGACAGTTGTTTGGTGTGAGGCCAGTCCATTCCATTTACTGATGTCCTCCCATCCCTTTCTCTGTCTTCCTCTCCTTCTGCCTCCTTGGACTGTTCCTTGTAGAATGGTTTTGGCAGGTCCTGTTGATCTTAATACATGACCATACCATCTCCTATTCCTTCTTTTTACTCTGGACAACAGGTCTTTGAATTGTCAAATGGTCTTCCTTCCCCTGGTCTGGACCTCCAAGTTGGTAATGTAGTCTTTGCATAAGATGCCAAGGAACTTGTGGAAGCATCTCGCCTCTAATGCCTGAATCTTTCTCTCAAGTTTCAGCTGTCAGAGTCCATGTCTTACAGGCATGGAGAAATATACGGCAATGACTAGTCAGTCTGATCTTAGAACTGATTGTGGTGTTTCTGTCATTCCCGATGGTTCTTAGTCCAGCTAGCGCTGCTGTTATTACCACAACTCAGGAGAACACTTCAGGTTTTGAACCCTTCCTCTGAAACCATTGCCCCGAGGCACATGAAGCTGTGAATTGTCTCTAGCTTTTATCCCTTGATAGCAATGTCAGTGCTGATGCCGTTAGTGTTGTTGGTCATCAGTTTTTTGTCTTTTCGCTGCTGATCTCCATGCTGAATGCAGCAAAACAGTTGTCAAGGCGCTCTGCTAGGTTGGCTAGTTACTGCTCTTCTCCTTCTAACCATCAATGTCTTCGGCAGAGTGTGGGTGTGTGTTACTATCCTGCCAGCAACACTTACCGAGCCTTGATGTCCCTCCAGTGCATCAGCCATAATTCTCTCGAGGTACGTGTTGTAAAGAGTGGGTGAGAGTAAACAGCCTTGCCTCACTCCAACAGTTGTTTTGAACCAGTCTCCTATAGTGCCATTGAGGAAGACTGCACTGGTGGCCTTGTCGTAGAGACATTCTATGGTCCTCTGATCAGGTTGGTTCTGATGTTGCACAGTCTCATGGTCGCCCATAAGGATGCATGCCACACCCTGTCGAAGGCTTTTTTTTAATCTACAAAACTATGGTGCTGGTGCTGAGGATATCTTTTACACATGATCCTCAAGTTAAAAATCTGTTCGGTATTAGTGTGATCTGCTCTAAACCCTACCTTTTCTTCGCCAGTGATAATCTCTGCTTGTGGCTTCAGCCTGTTCAAAAGTATCTTCAGCATCATCTTGCTTGGGTGACTGATCAGACTGATGGTTTGGTAATTGTGGCAAAGTTGGAGTTGGCTTTCTTGGGGAGAGTGATGATCAGGGATTGGGTCCATGGAGTTGGTCACTCACCAGTTCGCCAGATCTTGTAACAAATGACTGTGAGGGCAATTATCATCCTATCTGCTCCGTCCTTCACTAACTCTGCTTGTATTGTTATCTTCCCAGTTTCAAGGACTTAACTGCTGCCTCTACGTATCCATGAAGTACTGGGAAGTAGTCATTGTCTATAATTGGGGGGACACTCATGTTTCAACATAATGGTGTTTAATCACAAAGCTTTTGTAATGATATTAGTTGGGTATACAATCATCGTTGTATCTATGTGTTACGCAAAACCCATATTCCTGAATATTTTTTTCATTCTGTGCAACCAATAATGCGTGAACTTGGCCTAATCCGAGTCTGATTTGGTTTCTTTTCGTCTGAGATCCGCGGTGTCAACATGTATCACACTGACTTTGTCTAAGTCGAAGATGCTGAGGGTTTTTAAACGAAGAAAGCTGCATCACAAGCTAGGCTGAATAAAGTGTGTCTGTTACGGATGGTGTGCAGTGCGTGTTTTGTTGTCTGTCTCTCACCCACGTTTGGATGCGTGTAAGACTTTTCCCCATACACACACACCCACACCATACGAACATGGATAGCCAGGCAACACACGAGTTAGATTTTCTTTTTTATATATATATGCTGCCTGAACCATCAAAATGAATTGTTACAAAATCAATACATGCCACTCCATAGCATAACAGATCAATTCACATCAGTTAAGACATCAATACCTAAGACACTTCAATCATCAGATATCAGCGTATCATATTACACATCTTGATATCACTCACAGATCTCTCGCCGGCGCCGTCCACAGTGCCTCATATTATATATATATATAATGCTGGACAATTAAGTAGTGGGGGAAAACAAGTGCAGGTTAACAATTCTTCCATCATTTTAGTAATGATTTGGCAAAGAGATATATATATAGATATGCAGTCAACACACTCGGTTCTACAGTACCCAAGCCACAGTCTACAGCACAAAAAAAAGACAAAGAAGGATAACCAAGGTCCCCACACAGTAAGCACAGCCGTTCACAAACACAATCGATGTAGAAGAAGAACCGCAGATTCACAAGACACACAGTAAACCATAGAAGAACTGCAGATTCACAAGGCACAGCAATCCATAGAAGAACCATAGATTCACAAAGCACAGGAATCCATAGCATAAGAACCGCAGATTCACAAAGCACAGTAAACAATATTGAATCTCCGGCGAACACGATTTCAGCAAAGTCACATAGAACACAATAAACTTCGACGTATTGTTGATTTAAAACAAAGATTAACTTCTCCGTGTATTATATTACAGTGTTCACAACAATAAATTCAGCCCCACCGACACACATGTGGTGGTACAATTAGAGCACATAAATACTTCTGCAGGAGTTTTAAGTCACTCTCAGCGACACTGCGTTCACAACATTTTTTTATAACAACTAAATTTCCCGGTACATATTTCGCTGGTACCGTCATCAGAATTATCGCACATACACAATGAACTTCGACGCACTACTGACTTGAAATTCAGCTTCTCCACATAATATCACTATGGAGAAAACGACGATTAAAACCATTCAAGCAGGCTGGACACCAAAGCCTCGGCCGTTAGTTCTTGCTCCCTTGTCCCGTTCAATATTATTATTTTCGTCATGTTCCTATGTCCTTTCAAGTTGACGTCATAATTTACTTTGACGTCACAGTGTCCTTGCCAAGTTCAAGTATTACGCCAAGCAGAACGTGGACTGAGTAGGAATATGGATTGTGCCTGACATGCATGATATACATGCATTGATAAGTGTGTACTACTATGGTTATGTTTGAGTATGATATATGTGTTTGTGTGCGAACAGACAAGTGAACGCAAAATCAATATATATATATATATATATATATATATATATATATACATGTATATATATATATATATATATATATATATATATATATATATATATATATATATAACAGAGAGTTTAAAAAAAACCACAACAGACAAGATAAAAAGATTTCCAAAATTTTCGGCTTTACTGCCTTCCTCAGTGGTGGTGAGTCAACTGGCCGGCGAGTCACACAACATTTATCCATGCATAAAAAGAAAGTGAATAAAATTCACTATCTTAAAACAAGAAGCTAAAAAGGATTTCACGTACAGGCAATCGTTCAAATGGAAGGGAGCAAAGGGACGTTGTAGTGTAAGGAAGAGGGGCTGAGTGACAGTGTGTAAAAACGTGCGCGCGTCACGCACATACGAGAGTGTGGGCGTAAATGAGTGCGTGTTGGTGTGAGTGTGAGTGAGTGAGTTTGTGTGTGTGTGTGTATGTGTATGTGTCAGTGTGTGTGTGTGTGTGTGTGTGTGTGTGTGTGTGTGTGAGTGTGTGTGTGTGTAGTGTGTGTGAAGGGGGGGGGGGGGGGGGGGGGGGAAAGGTTCGGGGGGGGGGGGGGGGGGGGTGGCGAAGGTAAAAGGAGTCCAGAGGCGTAGAACATGAACAGTTATTGTAGTGCGTTGAGTCCGAAAGGATGGAGAGTTTTCAATTTTCTTATCCAGAATTTTTCCCTACAAATTCTGTGCGTGTGGCTGTCTGAAAAAACTTTTTCTATCACCATGCATTTCATGTTGGCCAGGGTGTGGTTGGGCAGGTTAAAATGTTGCGTGACTAGAGTCCCGATGTTGTTCTTGATGTGAGATCTATGCAGATAGAAACGTTTTCTGAGTGAATTTTTTTGTTTCACCAATGTATTGAGAATTCTGACAGAGTTCGCAGAACATGAGATAAATGATGTTATTGGTTTGACAGTCAATATGGTGTCTTAGAGTAAATTTTTCTTTGGTCTGGTGGCTAATGAAACTAGTGGATTCCAAGGCGTGCTCTCTACAAATAACACATTTGTTGGAACATTGAAAAAAAAAACCATTAGGATCTTTAGGATTAATTTGATGGGGAGGGCTGAGGGCATAAGTAAGTCTTTAAGAGAACGGCTGTTTCTTTCTCCTAGGATGGGTGGGTGAGGTATGGCCTGTTTAAGTTTGTCACTGGTGAAAACTGTCTGATATAATTCTTTAAACCATTGACGCAGAGGGGGGTTGGTAGGGTTATGAGTGACAATAACGGGTGTTCTAGGGTTGGACAGCTTAGGTTTGTAAGTAAGAGTATCATGTCTGGGTGTCTTTTTTGCCTTTTCAAGAGCAGTGCTTAGAGTCTGGGGTTTGTAGCCTCTTAGTCTGAGAAATTCGAACATCTGCTCTGAGCGGTTAATGAAATCTTCTGGTTTAGAACATATACGTCTGACTCTCAAAAAAAACTGACTGTAGGGTAAATTCCTTTTGCAGTGGGGGGGATGGCTAGACTTGTAGTGTAAATAAGCATGTGCATCAGTGGGTTTGGTGTACAAATCTGTTTGGATAAAGCCATTCTCTAAGTATAATAGTACGTCAAGGAAAGGAAGTTGTTCAACAGAGGTATTGTGAGTGAATTTTAATGGTGGGATGAACTGTATTGATATACGTCAGGAATGTTTGTAGGTCAGTCTGAGTCCCTGTCCAGAGTAGCAGTATGTCGTCTATAAACCTTTTCCAGAAGCGCTGAACAACAGGAACGGGGCTGTTAGAGAGAAGCTCTGTTTCAAACCTCCCCATAAACAGATTGGCCACAGAGGGAGCCATGGGAGTCCCCATGGCTGTTCCTGAAATTTGGTGATGTATATGGTTTTCAAAGATAAAGTAATTCTTTTCCAAAACATGATTCATAATTTCTAGAAGTGTATCAGTGGGAGGTATGCTGGGGTCAGCTTTTTGATTCAAATAATATTCAACTGCATTATTCAGCTCATTCTCTGGGGTGTGTTGGAATAAAGTCCCACTACGTCTATTGTTACCAAAATCAGGTTGGGGAAGGGTCCATATTTTAAATTCCATTCTTCGACGGTGTTTAACAGATGAGTAGTGTCTTGGATGTAACTGGGAAGAGAAGCAACGATATATCACGTAGCCAGTGGTCTACTAATAATGCTGAGAGTTTTTCCGTAGGGCCCCCCACCCCTGAAACAATAGGTCTACCTGGGGGCTGCTGTAAGGACTTGTGAATCTTGGGAAGGTGATAGAATAGAGGGGTGCGAACGGATTTCATGTCATTGATTGCCCATTTAGAGGTGTAGGTATACCCTGACGACTGCACCAGCAAGAAACAGCGCTGTAGGTTTTATCACTTACATTTTTAATCAAAGTTTTAACAGATGCCGCTCCCACCCCCGGTTGAGCACTTTTTTTTTAAAACTTATTGTTGGTTAGCACACACATATATATATATATATATATATATATATATATATATATATATATATATATATATATATATATATATGAATTAAAACATATCGATAAAAAATACAGTGTGTTGGTCCAACTATCTTCATGTTATCCTTTTCTTTATTTAATCTTGGACAGAACAGCTCTGTTAATATAATACAGGGCGTATCGGTACAGGGAGATTTTCTGTAGGAGTTAACATTGGTCTTGGCCCTATTTCCCAAATATTCCTTCGAATGAGGATATGAACTGAAATTTCGTGTATGAACCCACGCACCTTTTACACACATATAAAATTCCTCGCAGAGAAGGCCAGTTCGGCCGTTGGAAGGGATGAGACGCATGCAACATGGCACGTTTCCTCCGTGAAATTTTAAGAATGAATGATATTTGATTGAATGACCTGAGAATGAACGATTACAGCAACAGGCAGCTCTTCAGTTGGTTCTACCAAGGTAGACAGCCTGTCGTGTAGATGAGATCACGGATTTGCTTATAGCTTTGTCTCGAAGTGCGAGCAGGCACTATGTAAGTATTCTCAAACATCATCATCATCATCAACATCATCATCATCATCATCATCATCATCATCTTGGTCTTGATTGGTAACGTGCAGACACTGATCACTGGCTTGATTGCTGTGGGAGGTGAGAAAAAGGAGATCTTAGTCGCTGAGGATGATCCTTCTAAATGCGTCAGTTGATCTGATCATGTAAATGATTCAAGTCACATGACTGTACAGAGAGTGAATGTTTATATTGCTCTGTGTCACCGTTTGGCACTTTAAAACCTCTGCTGTCGTTGCTGCCTGAGTTTCCAATTATGTTGTCAGTCAAACCAGTGTGTGTGGCTCTTTGTGTGAACAAATCTCTCGTCACTTTTCTTTTATGAGTATCAGGTAGTTATAAGGATGCATGGTGGGCACCAGCCCCTCCACCACCTTAACCATAAGATCAGGTGAAGCTGTTACCGTCGGTCTTGTACAGACCGGAGGTTGAGTGCTCCAGGCATGGCAGTGACGCATCGTGGATAATTAGAGCGATTTCCTTGGGTGCTGGGGCGGGCCACCCAAGTCTGTATGCGTTCAAGCCTGTCTTTCATCATTGTGGAATGGTCTGACTAACACAAAGACATACTCTGTCATACATCATACAAAGAACAGGTAGGCGATGCAACGAGATTCCTGAGGGCAATAGTTTAGGTGACGCATCAGGAAACCCTGAGTGGAATTCGATCACAAGATGACAAGAGAGAGAGCAACATGCCACTTGAGGTCACTGGAGATCTGAAGGCCAAGATATGGCTTGTTCTGTATGTGTCATAGAAAACTTTCCTCTAGGTTATGGATGTGACTTGTTTTCTGTTGGATACTTAAGAAACATCCTTTTGGGGCGCTGAATCTCACGCCACACTTGTCTACCCAGCCTTCCAGTTGGACAAAGTATTCTTGTAGTTTTAGATGATCTTGATAAACCCTAATTCCTTTTACAGCAGACAGTCATCTGCAGTCTAAAGTGCGAGTTCACAGCAAGAGGGAGTCATTTATGACACAAAGGAATTGTAACAGTTCCATCACAGTCCCCAATGGGATTCTGTTTCCATTGCAACTTCTTCTGATATATCTGCCCCGCGGACTATCCTTGTACATCCATTGATAAAGAAGCCCAGAGCCATTTGTGAAAATGGTCATCACTGCTGTACTCCTTCAGCTCATATAGTAGCTTTCTTTTGGGGGGGGGGGATGGTATCACAGGCCCTGTTTCAACCCGGTATGGCGATGTCCACGTGTTTTTGCTGTCAAGAGTCAAGGAGATCGTTGACAGCGGAAAGCAGCTGGGTTTTACAGGACAGACTTGGATGGACTCCCAGTTGACGTTTGGTGAGGATTGCATTCTGCTCAAGGTGGTTCACCAGATGTCGGCAGACTATATGCCATAGAAGCTCACAGCATACCGAACTCAGGGAGACCGATCTGTAATTTCCGGTTTGATGTTATCACCTTTTTTGAAGGGGCATGAAATGTTTGGTTTGGACCAGTCATCACGGGGAATGCCGGTCTCAAGAGAACTCTGGCGGATTTGGCTGAGTGCATGTGCTGTGCTATCTGTGCATTTCTTGAGCACAGGTTTTGGGCTAACATCAAGGCCACGGGCCCCGGCAACGCGGATTTTTTTTTTTTTTTACTATTTCATTATTCATTACGAGTGTCTGCTGTCATCGGGTGAGTGGATTTGTTTGGGGCTACTCGTCTCTAGAGGACTGAATGTTAGACTACCAAGTCAATGGTCACCTATTAGCCCAGCAAGAGGGTTGCGGGGAGGGGGGCGTTGTCATTGAACAGTTAATGGAAAAGCTCCTGAACATGAACGGCATAGCTGATGCCATCACATTTGTGAAATACCCACGGTGCATTACATCCTTAAAGCAGGGCAAAGTCCTCAGTATGCAACTCATGCATGCTCCATAGCACCAGACACTGCAGTCATCCCATGCCCCGCCTTGGCAGTGCCCGGTTTCTGGGTGCTGGCACAGTCCACAGAGGCCTGCAGATGGCGCCCGGGGTCCAGCATTTAGTTGGGGATTACCTGCAAGGAGAAGTGACAAAATGAAACGGGGTCACCTGCAAGGAGAAGTGACAAAAATGAAACAGGATCACCTGCAAGGAGAAGTGACAAAATGAAACGGGATCACCTGCTAGGAGAAGTGACAAAATGAAACGGGGTCACCTGCAAGGAGAAGTGACAAAATGAAACGGGATCACCTGCTAGGAGAAGACAAAATGAAACGGGATCACCTGCTAGGAGAAGGGACAAAACGAAACGGGATTACCTGCAAGAAGTGACAAAATGAAACGGGATCACCTGCGAGGAGAAGTGACAAAATGAAACGGGATCACCTGCGAGGAGAAGTGACAAAATGAAATGGGATCACCTGCAAGGAGAAGTGACAAAATGAAACAAGTCTGGTTCACATCTGGCTCTGAGAAATTCACTGTCCTGTCCTTAGGTATGAGGACAATGAGCTGTGCCTTACGAGGAACTAGTGCTTCAATTACAAGGGAGATCAGCGGTACTTCTGCTAGGTTTGTGAGACTCGGAAGGATTGGCAGAGATTGAGATTATCTCTGACAAACCCTCTGCTGGAGGGCAGTTTGGAACACTGCTGGCCACACAGACAACGGAAGGATTTAGAGAGTATCTTGTTCTGACCGTTAATGTGAGTGTCGTTTGTCAATGTAATTAGGATATTTGCCAGTAGATTGGTGATAATGATGATGATAGTGATAATGATGGTGATGATGATGATGGTGACGATGATGTGTGTGAGTGTGTGTGTGTGTGTGCGCGCGCGCGCGCGCACGCGCAAGTGTGTGTGTGTGTGTGTGTGTGTGTGTGTGTGTGTGTGTGTGTGTGTGTGTGTGTGTGTGTGAGGGGTGGGATGGGGTGTAAGAAAAAGTATGAAGATACTGGCGTAGGGCTTTTAGTGTACTGGTGCGAATGTGAGAATAGATGATTAAGGTATATACTTGGATCCGTGCATTGAATTGTTATACTTCTTTCTGCGTTTACTCTGATTTTCACAAAGTTTTCAATATTGTGTGTTTTTGTGTGTCTGTGTGGTTTGGTAGTCGTAGGAGGTGACGCATACATCAGCAGTCCTCAGGACCATGGCGCGCGAGCAGGAAGGGAGATCACGCTGACAGACAAATCACAGGCATTTTCTAACGCCCCCCCCCCCCCTCCCACCCCCCCCACCACCACCAGCATATATTCTCTTTGATAATGCAATGAAAAATCTTAATCTCCTTTGGTAGGGAGAATGATGCTGTTATTATTTTTAGTCGGTCAAAGAGACATGTTAATCAATGTGACAACATATCTGTTCAAGCGCTGCAATTTTATTGGGTATTTTTTTCTCCTCCTCATACCAATTTTTGACCGCGGAAATTGCTCCCTCAGGTGCGTAGGTGACGAGCATTGCTTTGAAAATGAAAGGCATCAAAGTATCTATTGTGAAAATGAATTACATCAAAGTATCTTGTGTGACAACGAATGACATCAAAGTATCTATTGTGAAGTTCAAGACTCTCAGACATATCTTTTTCTTTTGTCCAATATGACTCGAAGTGGAAAAAAGAAACACTCAATACAACAATACATGCAGTGTGTGCTCTGCGTCACCATTTTTAACCCCCCGATCTTTTTTTCCTTGTCATGTCTGATCTCAAACCACGTGCAAGCAAATACGATGGACGGTTCTGCGCATGCACGTCTACTACCCTCGCTGAACGTGAGCTGCTGCGCGCGTGCGAGTTGAAGGGCTAAAACTGCTTGTTTGCTTGTGGCTAAGCAAAGCGGTCAGCGTTCCTCCAAAGAGATGGGTCTTCGTCCAAATCTTCCATTTCACTTGCTTTGTCTCTACGCGTTGCCAGCGGTGCTGCTTCTGCCTACAGCAGAACTAAGTGAGTGGAGATGTGTGGGGAGAACTCATCATTGCCATCGTCATCATCATCATCATCCCTTTGCACATTGTTCTGATGCTGCTGCTGACAATGATAATGATGACAGTTACATAATAATGTAATAGTTATATGATGTAAGTAACAATGATCTCAATTACAACTGTAACAATAAAAGAAAGAAGAAGAAGAGGGAGGAGGAAGAGGAAAAAAGGATGATGATGATGATGATGATGATGGTAACTGGCAGTTGTAGTAGAAAGTAGCGGCAGCAGCAGCAGCAATAGTAGTAATAGTGATAGCAGCTGTTGTATCAAAAAAAAAAATGATGATGATTACCATTCTTCTTCTGATTATTATGAATACTTATAAAGCGCCTATCCTCGGCTAGAGACCAAGCTCTGAGCGCTTTACAATGCACACACTCGTTTACATCACGGGCTGCCTACCTGGGTAGTGCTTCATTCAGTCGTTTCCTGTGTTATCCAGTCAACATTGTTCACTTAACTTCCTTGCTTCCTTCATTCTTTCTATTTCTCATGCAGGGTGTATGGTATGTGTAACATGTCATCCATACCATGGGCAAACTAGCCTTCTCTTTCGAAAGTTGGTGCTGGATTTCATGCGTGTGGCCATTTTGATTTTGCGCCGAATATGAGAAGATAAGACCCAAGAGGTCGACATGCGTGTGTGTGTGTGTGCGTGTGTGTATGTGTGTGTGTGTGTGTGTGTGTGTGTGTGTGTGTGTGTGTGTGTGTGTGTGAGAGAGAGAGAGTGTGTGTGTGTGTGTGTGTGAGTGTGTGTATGAGTGCGTGTGTGTATGAGTGTGTGTGTGTGTGAGTGTGTGTGTGTGTGTGTGTGTGTGTGTGTGTGTTAGCCAAAGAGAAACAAAAGAACGATTAAAATCCCAGCACGCCAAACGAGTAAAGCGCAAAGAAAGGAAAAACAATTTTCATGATTTTTTTTTTCCGGGAAGAATTTTAAAGGTATTTTTTTATTACCATTTATTGAAAGAAAGCGAGTCAGATCTGTGGTTGCGTGCAGAGCACTCCCTTCCCCCCCCCCCCACCTCTCTCTCTCTTTCTCTCTCTCACCTCTCTCTCCCCTCTTTCTCTCTCTCTCCCTCTCTCTCTCTCTCTCTCTCTCTCCCTCCCCCTCCCCCCCCCCCCTCTCTCTCTCTGGCGGGTCGTGACCTGACAGTGGAGCGTGCAGGTCGCACGTCGTGTCGTCTTGTTAATTTCTGCCAGTTGAAGAAGAAAGAAGTCGATCCTGATCGACATTTTTTTTTGCCTGAGGCCTTCTACTGAACCATGCCGGCCACCACACTCGCTTTTCGAGCGACATGCGGTTCCTTCTTGCTGGTTTTCCTCTCATTTATGATGAGGAGAGCCATGGAGAAGAAAGCCGCGCAACTCGCCATGTTGACACCTCACAGCAGACTGGACGGTGTCACCCTTGGCACGCTCGTCATCCTGTTGTTCTGGGGTAACTAGTTTGCTGTTGAGGTGCGGAGATGTGGAGCAGAACCCCGGACCCAAGAACAGCCTGAGGCAGTCACAACTGGGCAGCAGTGAACAGACCAGCTTGGACAGGGCCGCGACATCCCAGGGCAGTGGGCAGTCTACTCCTCCTCCTTCCCGGCAGCCTTCTCTTACTGACGTCATGGAGATGCTTCACTCCATGAAGGTCCAGAATGCCACAACAAACGGTAAGCGTGATGAAGTGGAACGCTGTGTGATGGGACTGAGAGAGAGCTGTATGCTGAGTTGCCAAGTAATGTGATGGATTTAAAAGATAAAGTGGATGATCGGGAAAAAAAGAACAATCAAAATCTTTTGAAGAAAAACTCTGATCTGCTTTCTGGGTTGAAACAGCTGGAAAAAAAAAAGACTAACGACCTTGAGGGTAGATCCAAGAGGAATAACCTTATATTCTATGGAACAAGCAAAGACCAAAATGAGTCCACAGAACAGTGTGAAAGTAAACTGCATAATGTCATTGCTGATAAATTGAATATTAATACTGACATTGAATTTGATAAAGTCCATCGTTTGAACAGCAGACCAGACTCTCCGATCATTGTGATGTGCACTTTTTACAAACACGAAGTGCAAATTCTGAAAGTAAAAAAGAAACTGCAGGGCACCAGTATTTTTGTAGGGGAAGACTTCTCCTTCCGAGTGAGGGAGATTAGGCGCAAACTGCCCCCCCCCCCCCCCCCCCCCCTCCCCACCTGAAAAAAGCTAGAAACGATGGAAAAAGAGCCACGTTGGTCTTCGACCACCTACTCACAGATGGCGAAAAGTATTTCTTCTTCTTCTTCTACCTAAAATACTGGTTCACTCAAAAATGAGTAGATCACCCGCGCCATGTTAAAAAACAAAAATGCGACTCAGCCTGTTGGCCCTTGGAGCAATTTTGGCAACAAGAGGTCGCACATGAAACTTAAAAGGTCAAAAGCAATGGCCAGGTTAAGGCCTAGGTAAACCATAAATATATGGGGAGGTTTAAAATAGAAAAGTCAATAAATATGCAGATCTCAGGATTGTCTTATCAATTTGATTTTTAAAAGATACTGCATTTGTGGAAATCTTGATGGCACCTGGCAGTGAGTTCAACAGCCTTACAGAACTGGGATAAAATTAATATAAATGGCTGTCAATATTTGATGCAGGTATGGTATAAGATTGACCGCCACTCCTGGTGCTACTTTTATTAAATACTAGTTGTTCCATTGGGATATCAGTTAGTTCAGCTCTGCCTTTGAAGAAGGTATTAAGTTTAATAAAGGCTTTTCTCTCTTCTAAGGGTTTCCATTCTAATTTCCTCATGTTCTTCCTAGTATTCCCTTTCTCTCTGATACGATTCCCTGTTACGAACCGTGCTGCTCTCTTCTGAATCTTTGCGAGGTTATCAATGTCCTTTAGATTGTAAGGGTCCCAGACTGAGCAGCCATATTCCAGTACTGGTCTAACCAGTGTTTTTACAGCAGTCGTCCTTGACCTTTTGGGGGCAGTCGTTGATGTTCCTGTATAAGAAAGCTAAGATGTTGTTTGCTTTCTCACATACTAAATTGTAATGTTCTTTCCATTGAAACGACTATCTATAATCACGCCTAAATAATTTGCAGCATCGGTTTCTTTAAGAATAGCATTGTGGATAGAGTATTCCGATCTAGTTCGTGAGCGTTTATTACATATACGCAACACCTGGCACTTCTGGAGATGAAATTTCATTTTCAAGTTCTTTCCCACTGTCGTAAAGCGTTTAGATCTTCTTGTAGAAAGCATGTATCATTCTTGCTTCTATTTGTTCTATATACTAAGCTGTCATATGCAAAAAAACCTTATAGTAGTTCCAGGAGAGAGATTTCTACTTATGTCATTTATATATATATATTTTTTTTAAAAAAGGCCCCAAAACAGTTCCCTGTGGTACACCTGACAAGACTGGTTTACAATAACTTTCTGCGTCCTCCCAACGAGGAATAATCTGGACCATTTTAGGAAAGAACCGCTAATGCCAATCTGTTCTAATTTAAGTAACAGGCCCTCACGGTCAACCTTATCAAAGGCTGTAGAAAAGTCTAATAAAATTGCATCTATTTGCTGGGGGGGGGGGGGGGGGGGGGGCACTTTGCACGAATCCAGATAGGAGATCGGCCTGCCACGCTCTGAATATACTCCCCACTCCCCACCCCACCCCCCCACCACCACCCCTCCCCCTGATAGCAGCAAGAGAAGGAACAGGGTTAATCTAACACCGTGTGTGCGCGCTCACCTGTATCAGTGACACACTTGAGCGATGCAATGCTGGTCAGGAGAGTGAGGTTGTGCCAGCGACAGCGTGAGTGAGCACGTGCAACACACAGTGTGCTAAATCGAAACTTTTCTCTTTTTTGCTGTGGAATGTGAATGGGTTGTTGACAAAAATGTATGATTCCGATTTTACTTCTTTTGTTTGTGAATTTAATTCTGTTTGTTTAGTTGAGACATTCATAGCGGAATGTCTGTGTATGTGTTTTGCCAGATACAGATTATTTTGTCAAACCTGCTGTAAAATTCACTAAACATTGTAGACGTTTTACACAGCGTAAATTGTAACAACCACGTGAAATGTCAGACGTTCGGGAGGGCTTGTTTGCTTCATAAAAATTGACCTTTTCCAGTATGTCAAAAGTGTTGATGTGGATCATGTCAATAGTTGCATCTTTTTGATAAACAAAGACCTGTTTGGATTGGATAAATTCTGTATATATTCTGTATATATATATATATATATATATATATATATATATATATATATATATATATATATACCACCCATATATACATATATGATGTACATATGTACATATATACCACCAGAAGGATCTTCTTTCTACACTCATTTTAATATAGACAATGGCATTAGTATGAGTGTTTAACTGATTTTCTGTTTCAGAATGACGTGTATGTTATTTTAGTTGGTGATTTGAACAGTTGAACTTCTGATATTTCTCAGTAATACTCTGTGAGAAATAATTTTGACCCGCAATTCAATACTTTGTCTCTTAATTTGACCCGGCAATCAAATGATCTTACTTTGAACAACTATGGGAAATTATTATTGAACATGTGTACTGCATTAGATTTGAGTATCTTTAATGGTGTGTGCAAAGGCGACCATGAAGGTTGCTACACATTCATATCTCATTCTGGAAGCTGCGTCACAGACTATTTTGTATTCTCACATGAACTTTTTATATTTGTTTGACTTCTGCAAACTGTCTATTGTTGAACGTATTGATTCTGACCATTTGCCAGTGACTGCAGGCTTTGTTTTGTCCAAAGTAACATTTATCTGATATTTGTATGCAAAAAGAGGATATTATATACAAACTTTTGTTGGATGACAAATGTGCTGATAAATATGCCAGTATTTTGTGTAGTGAGGAAATACGTACCAACATTAATCTTGCGATTGATTTAATTGATGTTAATGTGAACGATGCTCTTAAAGCTTTTAATGATGTTTGTATAAGAGTAAGTGCTGAATCCATGAAAACAGGTATATCCTTTGATAACAATGAAATTCAAGTAAGTGGTATGATTTAAAACTGTGTAAGATGCACACTTTGTAAATAAATACCAAAAGATTGTTGCATATATTTCGTCGTTCTGTAAAATTTGAAAAGAAAAAATCAATTATTGAAAAAAGAAATGAATATGTTATTGCCAGACGTGGGTATAAAACTTGTTAAAGCAGAAGAAGAAGCAACTCAACAAAGCCTTATTAGACAAACTTGTATAGACTGTGAGAAATCAAACGGAATTCTGGGACGTTTTTCATAATGCATTTTTCAAAAGGAAACAGCATAGAAGTAACATATCAATTGACTCTTGGTTTCAACATTTTAAAGCTTTGCTGGAAACGGATGCTGACAACATAGTAAATGAGGACTCAGTTGAAGACACGTGTGACTATATGAATCGTCCAATCTCTAAAGAAGAAATACTGCTTGCTTTAAGAAAATTGAAAAAAAAAAAAAAATCGTAAAGCAGCTGGTCCTGATGGCACTATAGGTGAGCTCTTTAAGTATTCGAATGATCAGGTTATACTTTTTTTCTTGAAATTATTTGATAAACTATTTGATGATGGTATATTCCTGACAACTGGTCTGAATCTATTATTCAGCCAATTTTCAAAAAGGTAACATCAAGCCCCAACAATTATAGAGGAATTTCTTTGAGTGATATTAGTAGTAAATTATTTGGTATGGTGATAAATAACAGATTGCAAGAATGGGTGGAAGGAAATAATATCACAGGTGAATATCAATCTGGATTTAGAAAAGGATATTCAACTGTCGACCACATGTTTTCTTTACTAGCTCTCATACAGAAGCAGTTCTGTTACAATCGAAAGCTTTATGTTGCATTTACAGATTTTGAAAAAGTTTTTGATACGATAAATCGTAATCTTCTCTGGCCAGTTCTCTTAAAATGGTATTAAAGGTAAGTTATTTAAATGTATTAAAAGCATGTACAATGGTGTTAAAGCAAGAGTTCGATGTGGTTCTATGTTAACTGTTACATTGCCTACACATCAGGTGAAGACAAGGAGATGCCTGCAGCCCCTGTTCTGCTTTCTCTCTTTTATTAACGAATTAGCGATAGGAGTTATCAACAATGGAAGACATGGTGCTAGATTTTCACTTGACGCGTATGAATTATTTATTTTATCGTTGGCTGATAATGTTGTTTTGATGGCGGAGACAGTTACAGGTTGCAGACACAATTGAATAGCCTACAACCTGCTGCTTTATCTCTTCAGCTTAAAGTTGATATGACAAAAAGCAATATTATAGTCTTTTGGAAGGGTGGCTATTTTAGTGTGAGAGAAAAATGGTTATATAATGGTGTTACAATGCCTGTAGTTAACGTGTACAAATATTTAAGAATACTTTTCTCAACGTGCTTGAGTTTTACTGCTGCATGCAAAGACCTTGCAAGCTGAGCGAAAATGTTTTATCTTTTGAAAAGGTTAAACATGTTAAACAACAACTCCTCCTATATTTATTCATGAAATTATTTGATTCTCAGTTACAGCCAATTGTGCAGTATGGTTCTGAAATATGGGACCTAGAAAATGCTGTTGTCCATTGTGGATCAGTTCATTTATTCGCTTTGAAGAAATTTCTAGGAGTAGACAGACGAACACCGAAAGACCTTGTTAATGGCGAAACAATCGCTACCCAATGTATATAAATTCTGCTGTTAAGGGCTTTCGCTATGGGGTTAAGTTGATTCAAATGGAGAATTACTTGATTCCACGTAAGGCATATGATATGCTTTATGACCTAGATGCAAGAGGTAAGAAAAACTGGGTAACAAATATTCGTTTGAGTTTGTTTAAATATGGATTTGGCTTTTTGTTTGGGTGAAGCAAGGTGTTGGAAGTGTGCGTGTTTTTATACACTGTTTTCAACAAAGGCTTATAGACTGCCGATGGCAAAACTGGTCAGATCATATTCAAACTAGTGACAGGTTCAGTTTTTACAGTACTTTTTGCAATGACCACAATTTAAACCTTATTTCCATCTAGATATTGAAAAGCATCTGAAATATATTACAACTAGATTTAGGCTCAGGATTTCTGATCTGGTGATAGACCGTTATCGATATAGAACGTTTATGTCAAACAACCTAATTTGTCCCCAATGTAATGAAAGTGAAGAAAATGAGGTGCATTTTCTTCTGTGTGCCAAGCACTTGGACGTGCACGTGAAATGTTAATTAAGCCTAAACATTGTAGAAATCCTTCACTGTTTATATGAGTTTGTTAATGTCATCGACGTTTCTAGAAGACGTGCATAATCTTGCATTATTTCGTGATAGGCTGAGGCCTAACATGAATAAAATGTCTTGACTCTTGAGTCTTGATTCTCTCTCTCTCTCTCTCTCTCTCTCTCTCTCTCTCTCTCTCTCTCTCTCTCTCTCTCTCTCCACGGGGCTCCACGGGGCGCACGACACCAAGACCTTCGCGTGATTCGCCTCTGGACCCTTAGCTCCTGAGGCAAAAGATCTGACCCCTTGACTATGGGCCCCTGGTCGAGTCTGCAATTTACCTTTGTTTTATCTGATGAGTGTGTGTGTGTGTGTGTGTGTGTGTGTGTGTGTGTGTGTGCGTGCGTGCATGCGTGCGCGCGCCTGTGTGTGTGTGTGTGTGTGTGTGTGTGTCTACTTTTTGCCCTCGGCTCACCGGTGTTCGGCTGGGTTGGTTTGACCTCTCCGATTTCCTCCAGTTTACATTACTTTTATTTCGACAGTCCGGTCAAAAAACATTGGGTCTTTTTTTTTTAACTTTGTTTATAAAGGCTATGTAAGTCCAGTCCAGTTTCACACCCATACTGACGATTTTTTTTCGATTTTTTTTTTTTTTTTTTTTCTTTCTTTTGGTGGGGTTCCGATCGGGCCATGCCGAACCACCACAGAGACCAGGTTCGTTAATTTTTGTTGAATTAATTCAGTCATTTATCATTTGTATGCCTTAAAAAAACTAATTACACACACACACACACACACACACACACACACACACACACGTGCGCGCGCGCGCGCACACACGCACACACACACACACACACACACACACACACACACACACACACACACACACACACACAAGCCTCGCATGCACATCAGCATTGCGCAAAAAGCCCGTGCTCAAAGGTCTTGAATTTTTAGCACGACTGATGAACAAAAGGACATCGATTCACTTCTGTTCAAACCTCAGTTTCATGTATTCTTCTCTTTACCAGCAACTCCATCCATTGCATCTACCATCACCACCACCACCCCCCTCCTTCTTTTGTTCTCTCTCTCTCTCTCTCTCTCTCTCTCTCTCTCTCTTCTCTCTTTCTCTCTCTCTCCCTCCCTCTCTGTCTCTCTTCTCCTCTCATCCCTCCCTCCCCTCTCTCCCCCTCTCTCTCTCTCTCTCTCTCTCTCTCTCTCTCTCTCTCACTCACTCACTCACTTCCTTCTGTTTTGTTGTACAGAGAACGAGCAGTAACTCTCATGTCTGTGTGACTGACATTCATACATGAAATTTTGCGTTTTCTGTTTTCTACCATGTTAGCATGTCCCCCCCCCCCCCCCCCCCCCCCCCAGTTAGTATGTATGTAAACCCATCCCCTTCTTCCCTCCACCCTCATGGCATCAGCACCCTAGGCACCTATCCACCACTGCAATATTAGCCCACAATATCCTCCACCAACACACACATACCACCATATCTCCCATTATTTATCTCACACAAAACTTACTACTATCTTCCTTTCCCCTCTCACTATATTCTCTCTAATTGTCAGATCAACGTATTGTCATTCATATACTTGTGCACTTCCTGTTCTTCTTTTGTTTTCTTTCAATTTCATATCTATTTCCTCTCTACAAGAGCTTCTCTTCCCTCCCCCCTCCCCTTTCCTGTGGATATGTGTGTAGGTGTTTGTAGCTATGCGGAAACACACACACACACACACACACACACACACACACACACACACACACACACACACACACACACTTCCTTTTTTCCTCTCTCTCTCTCTCTCTCTCTCTCTCTCTCTCTCTCTCTCTCTCTCTCTCTCTCTCTCTTCCCTGATCCTCTCCCTCTTCTCTGCTCCAATACTACTGTTAACTTATCACTTTTTGATCATTCCTATTCCTTTTCACCTACTGTTAATATTATTAACATTACAATATTTATCTTCACCACCTTCTCCCTGCTCCAGTGGCACTATTAACGTTTACTCATTGCCCATCTCCATTCCTTACTACCTACTGTTACTGGTACTCATATTACTTTTATTACTGTTGCTCGCAGAAACACTGTCATCACACCATCATTATCAGCACTCTCATTATCACCTTCATTTAAAAAAAAAAAAAAAAAAAAAAAGAAAAAAATGAATAAATGAACAGATAGATAAGATTTTTTTTTGTTTAAAGACAACAAACTCCCAAAAATATTTCCACCTTCATAACTGTTACAATTGTTATGCTTACTACTGCTAATACTGTCATTAATATGATTATTATCATTATACTAATACCATCATTAACATCATTATTATTACTTACGATATTTCTGACATTCCAGCTGACTGCTTTTCCAGCAGCCTCCTAAGGCATCACTGTCCTTACTATATGGATACAATCACAAGTAATATCAAAACTATGAACATACATATCATAATTATTGACAGACCTATTAGACTCCATCCTTCCCATAATTTGTACCTTCCATCTCCTCTTTGTTCTTCCCCCCCCCCCCCCCCCCCCCCCCCCCCTTGGTTTTTTGTGTGTTTGTTTTGTTTGTCCCCATAGTACCATTATTATCATTATAGTATCAATATTATTATTTTTTATTCTATCATCATAATCATTTGTTAATTTTTAATTTCTTTTTCATTTTTGAAAATATATTTCTGTATCATGCTTTTATTATCAGTGCCATTTGTACCATTACCTTCACTATAGTTGTTAGCATTATCATCATTAATACGATTGTAAGTATGGATATTACCATCGCTACCATTAACATCACCATCGCCATCGACACTAAGACTGTTGCCACGGCAACCATACTGTTTAGGAGTCCTTTAACCCTCTGTCCTTTCTCCCATACTACAACTGCTATTGTCATATTATCACCTAAAGTGGTAGTAGCTCTGTCTGTTTATGTGTTCAATATTTTGATCATCATCATTACCATTATTAGTATTCCTATCAGTAATGTGATTATCATTACTACCTTGACTCTCATATTATCTCCCTTCTGACAGCCTCGTTTTCATTCAACGCCTATTTTGTGTGTGTGTGTGTGTGTGTGTGTGTGTGTGTGTGTGTGTGTGTGTGTGTGTGTGTGTGTGTGTGTGTGTTTGCTGTTGGCTAACATTTAAGATTACTTTCATTTGAAATTGTTCCAAGTCATTAGTCGAATGACAGAAGAATTGTTAGCCTGGACTTGTTTTCCCTCACTACTCAACTGTTCAGCATATATATATATATATATATATATATATATATATATATATATATATATATATATATATGCCATTATTTGACGTGTAGAAAACTAAAATGCAGATATACTGGGAACTAAAGGGAACTAAAGGCCTACTGTAACCTCACTAACTTTCACTGTAGGCAATGCGGTCCTTTCTCATGGCAAGCATGATGGAACACAGTGTTCAGAGATGCTTCGACCATATTGTATACAGAAGGCAAATGGAGTCCAGGCATTCGGTACGGGGGGTACTGAAGGAGGGGTGGGGTGGGGGGGGGGGGGGGGGGGGCTTCCACCCTATGTGTAAATGAAACAGGAAAACTATTTATCTGAATAAGAAAAGCAGAACCAGACGAAATCAATTCGAGTAGATTGAAACTACGTCTTCACTGTATTGCAGAGAGCCTAACTTCTGTATACGAATTTGCATACAAAAACATGCCTTTACAATGGCGTTAAAGAAAACAGAGATATAGTATATGTATCTTAAAAAAAGCAAACAAACAAACCAACAAGCGAACGAACAACAAAAAAACATAGAGATTAAAACATCATAGGTTCTATCAATGTTATCAAAACCCATCAAAAAATGCGCAAACACAAAGTTCTTAGCTTACTTTGGAAGAAGAAAGGATAAAAAAAAAAAGAAAACGTAATCTCAGCCACCTTTTGCAGTCCGATTTTCCACCCGGGTTAATCCTGTCGTACAGCTTTAACGCATTTGTTGGACGTATGGCTGTCTGCTGTGACCAAATTTCCATTGACCAGTGTAATATTCCTTGACCTTAAAACATGTTTGATATGGTTAACCGTGACATTTTTATTAGGAATGTTTTATGCGAAAACCAAAAAAGTCAACAAACACCAGTTTTCTTTTAGTTTTACCTGAAAGACAAATGACAATGAGTCTTACTGATGGATCCTATCCTGCCAACAAAAAAAAGAAGTCAAGAAAGGAGTACCAGAAGATTTTATTTCAGCCCCCTCTCCTTCCCGGCCCTCTTTTGTCTCTATTTACTAATTATCTCCCGATGCACATTTCAAATAGTAATTTACAATATAATTGTTTGCTGATGATGGTACCGAACACACTCCTGACAAGATGAGCAATGATAATGGTCGCTTGCAGCAAAGTCTCTTGGAAATAGAAAACGGGTGTGTGTCATGTGAATGAGAAAAGTATTATGTGAATGGAAAAGTTTCATGTCAAAGAAAAGAGTGTTAAGAGATTTTGTAATTTTTGCGATTGTGGAATGGAACCTACGGTTTTGATGCTTTTTTTTGTATTCATGGAGTGCAGCCACCAGTGATTTGGAAGAGTGGGACGCTGAGTGGATTGTGAAGTGTGTTCACCCAATGTGAGGAAGGGTGGAAGATTACTGTTACTTCAGAGGAGCTGCTGGACACGGACATAGGAGGATGTCCACTTGTAACCCTCCTGGGTTTTAATATAGTCAGGACTAGGATTGTCCTATGCAACCCTGGGTTGGGTGTGCTACATGGTTGGACTGGTTTGTCCGATGCAACCCTGGTTTGGGTGTGCTTAACCCTTGGTGGATGTAAGATGCCTGGCGTGGTGTAGATGTAGACTGGTAGAGGAAGTCTACTAGGGTAGGCTTGTTGCTTTATTCCCTAGAAGGTGAGTACCAGTTGGGGTTGTAAACTGGTTAAAGCAATTACATTAAAGGTGAAATTGTAATGATAACAGAAGGTTGATGATTATAAAGATTTGAGGATATTGCACTATTTGGGAAAAAGAGAAAGATGAACGTTGAAGCGCGAAAAGAAAAGAAGAATTGAAAAATAAATAAATAAAATATTGTTGTATAAAGATTTCTTTCTGTACCCCAACTGTAGGTGGGAATAGGTTTGCGGAACAAGACTCATGCGAGTATTCTATTTTGATTTTGGAGTGAATGTGAAAGAGTTGAAAAGGAGCTATGAATAATAAAAGAGAGAAAGAGAAAAAGGTAAATAAAATTCATTTTAGAGGTTAACCCTGGACCTAGGGTTTCGTTACAGAATCCCTCAGCGTCCAGTGGTGTGTTCCCGACTAGTGGTGTATCAGTCTAGTGAGGAGACTGGGGGTCCAGAGGTGGCACAGCCCAGTGCACAAAAGCTCCTCGACAAGAGAAGATGACTTTAACTTTATTGCAACTATTTAATATAACGAACTGATAGTGTAACATGTGTGTGAGTGTGTTTGATTCTTGATAAAACTTTGAATATTGTATTGTTGTTTATATGAGGGGAAATATCTTGTGAAGAAAAGAAATAATTGTTGGAAAAACGTACTGAAGTGAAAAGAAGAATTAAGACCCTTTTCTTTATTATTGAATAAAGGGAGCGTTTTACAGAAAACTTAATTCTGTGGTGATAGTGCTCCTTTGGGTGAATGGAGTGATTGTGCGTTGCGTACGAAGTAAACATACTGTGTTTGTGAGTGCAAGTGTGTATGCGCACAAACATGGGTGTGTGACAGTGTGAAAGAAATGCAATAACTTAAGATTCAACCACATGGTTTAATTCCAGTAAACATGGAGATAGTGTTTTAGATAATCTTTTCTTTCTGGTTTGGGGTTGTTTTTCGACGTGTTTGTTCTTTAAGAAAACATAAATTATGACCTCTTTCTAGGATGATTTTCATTCAGATGAACTCATAGCAGTACAGTACAGTCGCACATAAGCACATTTATCTACATTATGGATACACTCAAAACCGATCTTAAAACACACAATGGAAAACGTATTGTGTTCTGATCGAGTACGCTATGGCGCCAATATTTGGACTGATACATTATAAAGATATGAGAGAGAGAGAGAGAGATATAGATTACATTTTTTAAATTCTATTTTTATCTCTATTTTATTCGTTTGCATCTGATATATTCACGTCTGATCTGTGTTATTTGCATGCTGTTTTTGTTTTTAATTCTTCTGTGCACAATAGTAGAAAGAAACTCGTGGATAGCGTGGCAGCAGCGAGTCCTCAGAAGAGAAACCCCCTTCAAGCAAGTGTTTAGGCCCTTATCTCCTGACACTCTAGGGGGGTTGGGCCACACCCGGTTCATGACTCCGGATGTCCCTCTGCTGCCCCTTTTTTTCCCCATCTTGGGACGAGCCACGGCTGGGATTCGAACCCGTGCCCCTCTGGACATGTTCATTTTCCACTTAATGACTTGTGCACTAACGCTGAGCCACTGGGACACCTGATATTTGTAGGAAAGTTAAGCTTTATGAAGTTCACTTTTGTGTCTCCTTGACCAGATCCAGCTTGAAACACCTCTCTGCTGCTTTTGCCATTGCTTCTGGGATCTGGTTTTTTTTCCCTTCCTGCAACTGAGAGCTGTTTCATAAGGCTGTATGCAGACGTTCCTACAAACCCCCTAGCTCAATTTCTGCAGTGAGGACTTTGACCTGATAGCCTTCTCTCCTCAGGCTGTTTGCCAGATCAGCATACTTTTCAGTCTTGTAGATTTGAGCTGCCTCCATTCTGTTCTCATATGGCACCGTGAGCTCGATCATGATCAGCTGCTTGGCTGACTGAGAGTGGACTACTATGTCTGGTCTCATGCCACTCTTGCTGATGATCTCTGGGTGACTCTTCCATTCTGGGAGGTCTGCAGTGCACTCCCAGTCATCTATCTCGTCCAGCAGACTCTGCCTGCATGTTCCAAGTGGCACTGTTGTTCTTGGCCATGATTCGCTGCCTCCTGCCGTAAAGAATGTTGTGGGTGCTTTTGGATTCCTGATTTTCCCTTTTTTGTGGTGTTGGTACTAGCCCAGACTACTTGTACAATCTCTTTGAGCACTAGGTTGTGCCTCCATGTGTACCTTCCTTGAGCCAGGGCTACTTTACATGAGCTTAGGACATGCTCCACTGTTTGTTTTTGCATGGCAGAGGGGGCATGAAGGATTGTCTGTTTTTCCCCACTTCACCAGGTTTGCATTTGAGGGCAGAAGGTCATATGCAGATCTGAGAATGAAGCTGATCTTGAGAGGGGCCATGTGCCAAATGTCATTCCAGGTGAGACTTCTTTGGAGTGCAGTCTCCCACGTTGTCCATTGCACTTGCTGGCTCTGCTGGACTGCTTTTTGGAATCTTTTTTGGTCTTCTTCTTTTCTCATCTCCTGAATCATCATGTCTCTTTTCGCTTTTCCTTTGGCTTTTGACCACCATTCAGTTTTGGTCACCCCCAGTCCTTGTCTGTTGGTCTGTGTGTGTCCTGTTATTTCTCTGATCTTGAGACTTTCTTTTGCAGAATCCATCGCCTCTTGAACTTTCCATTTTCTGCCTTCTTCAGCTGGGGCTTGATTGCTTCTACCACCTTGTCTCCTGAGTCCTCCAGCATGCTTTGACGTCTGATCTTTCCTGCTTTGTATTCCTCCAGGATGGATTTCCGTGGTAGTTTCAGCTTTGCTTGGTGACAGTACAGCGCTATGTCAGTCAGACAGGGTGGGACACCAAGCCATTTCCTTGTGAACGTGTTGATTTTGGCTTCCATTGCCTCCACTATGGCTGGTGCAGGTGTCGTATATCATCAGAGGCCATAGGAGCTTTGGTATCAGCATGAACTGCAGACACCAGACCTTGTATTTGCCAGGGAGCCCACACTGGTCAATGGTCTCCAAGCCTTCTTCCGACATCTGTTTTGGTTTCTTTTGCTCTTTGTGTGTCTATCAGTGTATCATCATACCATCTTCCAAGGCTCTTGACTGGCTCTTCTGTAACTGTTGGAATGGCCTGGTTGGCAACAGTGAAGACCACAGATTCGGCCACTTTTCCTTTCCTCAGTGAGAGACTCCGTGATTTCTTTGGCTTGAGCTTCATTCTGGATGAGGCAACTATGTCATCCAGCCTCTCCAGCACATAACGTGTCTCGTCTTCTCTGGATGAAATCACTGTAGTGTCGTCCATGAAGGCCTTGAGAGGGGGCATCTTGTATCCATCGCCAAGGTCTGTTTGTCTTGCGTTTCTTGTTGCTATTTTCAAGATGACTTCCACTGCCAACACGAACAGTATTGGGGAAATTGCACAGCCCATTGCAATGCCACTTCCAAGTTGATCCAATGTGTTGTGTGCTCCTTGGTAGAGAAGCGCATTGAGAAGCCATTGAAGTATTTCTTGAGCATGTCGTGGTGTTCTTTGGCACATGGTACATCTTAAGAGTCAACTGTATCATCTCATGGGGTACAGATCCATATGCGTTTGCCAGATCAAGCCACACTACGTCCAGGTCTCTCTTTTCTTTTTCTTTTTTGCTCTTTGGATTGCGTCCCAGATCATTGTGGCGTGTTCTACACAGCCAGCCACGCCTGGGATGCCACCTTTCTGTAGTTGTTTTCCATGAGGTACGTGGTCAGCCTTGCTGCCATGACAGAGAAGATGATTTTCCCTTCGACGTTCAGTATTGATATTGACCTGAACTGGCTGATGTCACTTGAGTTTTGCTCTTTGAGGATGTACACACCATCTGCCGTCATCCACTGGCCGCTGATCTTCTGGTTTCTCCAAGCTGATCGCAGCAGCCTGTGGAGCCACTCCAGCACCTTGGGACATTTCTTGTACAGCTGGTAAGGTACTCCATTTGGCCTTGGTGATGATTTGGCTCTGGCTTTGTTGACCACCTTCTTGATTTCCGCCAACGTTGGAGGCTTGTCATTGAACTGTTCCTCAGAGATGGTTGGGCACACCAGCCTTGAATGTTGAGTGGTGCTTTGCTCTGTGAGTCAGAGTATGTTTTCATCAGATGCTGCTCAAGAACTCCTTTTGCCCACACTTAGGGTCCCAGATTTTGGCTGCTCAGAGTTCTGGCAAACTGGAAGGGGTCTCTGAAGAAGCGTTCTTGTGTCTTCTTCTTTTTGCTCTTCCTCTTCCTCACAGATTCTGCTTTGCTGAGGGCGTTGTGTTTTGCTTTCAGGTCTTCCCAGAGTTTTTCCAAGCCTTGTTTTTCAGCTGGCAGTGCGGTCTTCATTTGCTTCTTGAGGTTTTTCTTTTGGACCCTGATCTTGTCCATCTCTTCTTGGCGTGTGTTACATCTATGTGTTTCCTTTCCATTATGAGTATGTGTGTGTGTGTGTGTGTGTGTGTGTGTGTGTTATGCCAGTTCAGTTTGTTTGGTTTGTATGGCTGTTTGTTTTACTAAGGTCTGTGTGTAAACATGTACCCATGGTTCATCAAATATGCTTGAACGTTTAATGCTAGTTCAGTAGAGTAGCATCATCGGAGGTAAGGAAAATGGCTAACCCAGTACTTTTTACGTTGTATAGTAAAGACTCTCTCTCTCTCTCTCTCTCTCTCTCTCTCTCTCTCTCTCTCTCTCTGAGTGGCTTCCCTTGTCTGGCTCCCAGCAAGACGTGTTTCAAGCTGCTCCAGTGAATTTCTGCGAATATCACCTGTAAATCGTTCAACATGCCTGTTGAAGGTCTGTGATGTCCTTTGGAAGCCACACTCAATGGTGCGCCACATGAGATGACAGTCTTCGTTTAAAATTCAGGGCTGTGGTAAACAAACAGTCGTCATTCTCCAGTTAACTATTATCGATCAGTCCCATGCTACTCGAACGGACAGCCACAGTGCGGTGTATTGAGGGAAGTATTTGTCACAACACATAAGGGACAAACACAGAGCTGAGGCCCACAGAGCAAGACAGCAGAAAAAGGTAAGCAGCCGTTCATCTTCTCCGTCGGATTTTTTTTTTTTTGCCGACGCCACCGAGACTTTTTAATGTTGACACAGCAAACAACAACCAACGACCACTGGTGACATTTTTTTTTTCTGTATGACAACCGCACCCTTTTATCACCGAGCCAGTCTTGGGGCCAGTCTGCTGTATTGCTCTGTGGGCTTTGTGTTGATCAAGACTGTGTCGAGTCTTGTGTTGATCAAGACTGTGTCAAGCCTTGTGTTGATCAAGACTGTGTTGAATTCAGTGACGTGGTATGTGAGCATGAACCGATGCCTGTTACTAACGAGACTGCCAGGCAGCACAAAACTGAAGATGCTGAAGCAAATGGGAGCGATCGTGATACTGAATGGGGAGATGATCCCGAACTAGTTTTTCTCAGCTGAAGCAGCCACAGAGTGATCCTTCTCACACAGTGTGACAATCAGTGACATTTTGACATATCTACAGGAGATAAAAAGGAACATGGACAACTTTCTGTCTGTTCTCACAGGCACCACGTTAAGGCGACTTCCAGCGACAGCACAGCTGTTACACACCGAAATCGTGATGACTTAGGATGACCTTGTTTCCAGTTGTATTGACAATCGTGTTGGTGTTACATGTCTTCCATGATTTGGTTTCCTCATTGTGATGTTGTTTTTTTTCCACACATGTATTTTTATTCATTATTTGACAGCTATACTGCGAACACCCCCCTCCCTTATTCTCTTCAGAACAAGCTTTTTAAGCTTCTCGATAAACCATTGATTTATTCATTTATTCATTCATCATTCTCTCTCTCTCTCTCTCTCTCTCTCTCTCTCTCTCTCTCTCTCTCTCTCTCTCTCTCTCTCTCTCTCTCCACCTTACAATATGTAGGTCCATGTGCAGTGCCAAAATAATGCCAAAGACCTATTGTACGACATGGATGTGTAGAAGGTCATCGCAGAGCAGTTCACCATGATAGTGTTTACAGTGAGTTTGGATCAAGTGTAGCTGGGAACACCGGATCTGTTCAGTTTAGTCTTTCAGTTCCGAACCATTTGTCAGGACCGTAAATTTCATTTGACCTGTGCAACACACAGCATCTTTTGTCTTCTCATTTTGTGTTCATGTCCCTTCCTTATTCTATTCATAGGTCATGAATCTGACCCCACGTCGGCTGGATTCAGGTCCATGTTGAAACCTGTGTGCAATAGTACTGTATGTTCCTGGTCTATAGGGTCTGGATTCAGGTCCATGTTGGAACCTGTGTGTAACAGTACTGCATGTTTCTCGTCCACACCGTCTAGCGATTTTCTGGTCAAATTGTAGTCTGCACCTGCAGTTGTTTGCTGTATCCAGAATTCTGAGTGTTGATTGTAACTGCTTTTTCGTGGCATATTTCGTTTTCACATCACCGAGGGGTGATTGATTGTTCCAGGTATGAGTTCTGTTTTGTTTTGTTTAGCAGGACACTTTTTTGGTATAAACTATAGCCATAGACCATCAGATATTTCTATGTTTTTAAGTGGGCCATCGTGTGTTTGTTTAAGAGAAGATAGGACGTACTGTCTGCACTGTGTCTGGCGTATTGTTTGTAGGCTGATAAGGAAAACCACCCAGTTCCTCAAATAATGATAGATTCCTTGCCTTTTTCTGAAGGCCCAGAAGATTCTCAGAGAATATCTTTTATTTGCGTGAGGGAATGCCTGCACTAGGCTGTGCTGGAAAAAGGTGGACACCTGTGAGCTGTTGATGTCACCAGCTGTAAATGGGAGCCATATGTCAGCCCCTAAGGTTGATATCGGTGTGATCTGCATGTCATAGCGGCCAGTCGTTACGCCTGGTTTCACCTGTAAACCTTTATGTGACCGCCTAGCGAGTGCAGTGCTTTGTCTGCTTGCTTTGTAAAATGTTTTTGCGCGATTGTAAATTTACTTTTTTTTGTTTCGGAAAATGACCCAAGATACTTTTTTTTGTCTTGTGATCCATCGCACTACTCATGAAGTGTGTTTGAAGTGTATGTAGCCTAGCTTTTAGATGCCCAAGAATTCCTTTGTCATCTGCAAATACAATGTTCATGGAAGCATGTATAGCTCTTTGTGTTTAAATGAACAGAATCGTCGCCCTGCGTAACAGTTGTGTGTGTGTGTGTGTGTGTGTGTGTGTGTGTGTGTGTGTGTGTGTGCGTGCGTGCGTGTGTGTGCACGTGTGTGTATGTGTGTGTGTGTGTGTGTGTGTGTGTGTGTGTGTGTGCGCGCGCGCGCGCGTGCGCGCGCGCCTGTGTAAAAGAGAACGTGATGTGTGTGTGTGTGTGTGTGTGTGTTTTATCTTCTGTCTCTGTCTGTCTGCTTGTTTGTCTGTTTGCGTGAATGAAGGAGAGACAACGTGTGTGTGTGTGGGGGGGGGGGGGGGGGGGGGGGAGTTGCGCGTGCGCGTGTGCGTGTACATGGGTTTTACTCTGTTTCAAAACTCTCTTGTAGTTTTATTCCAAAACGCACCCAGAAGAGATGCAAGCTTTGATGCGGTCACCAGTGAACAGTGCCTGTTTATGCAGATATCTGAACAAAGAAACATTGCTTTCCATTACCCGCTAGAACAGAGCTAATTCTTTTTTTGTTCCCACCCGGTCCTTTCTGCAATATACTGCATGAACCGGCACATAAAACTCTATGAATAATTTAAACCACACTGACACGCCGGCGGGTCTGATGGTGAATAATTCACTGACATAGACCTTCCCCCATTATTACCTAGGATCAAAGATGAGCCCAAAGGCTGCATTATTTATGTAAGGCCAACGTTACTCTGTGTGTGTGTGTGTGTGTGTGTGTGTGGAAGTGCTGTAATATCCAAGTACCATTGTGTGCACGTGCAATTGTGTGCTTGAGAACCACAAATGGAGCATGGGTGGTAAACTCGATTCATGCCAGCCCTTACTGTATGTATGTACATTTGTACGCACATGTTCATGCATGCATCTGTGTGCGTGTGTGTGTGTGTGTGTGTGTGTGTGTGTGTGTGTGTGTGTGTGTGTGTGTGTGTGTGTTGCACGTGAATTTGAGTTAATGTTTACGTATGTGATTTCAATTTGTATATGTGAGTGCATGTGTGCATGAGAGAGAGAGAGAGAGAGAGAGAGAGAGAGAGAGAGAGAGAGAGAGAGAGAGAGAGAGAGATGTATGTAGTTGTTATATGTATTCGACTAAATCAAGCCTGCAATGTTAACCACGCTTCACAGAACCAAAAGGGCTTGTCGAATCGATCCTTTTTCCTTATATTACTCTTTAAAGAAGGATTTTTCTTACATAATTCTTTAAAGACGCTTTGGCTTCAGAGTGAAGAATGATCCAGCCCTTTATGGGCCTATGATCTCATTACACATCCTTCCCCATCCGGCCTGTTTTGAGGTGCGGCCCCCCTGTACCAGGTAACGACGATCTGATGGTGATGAATTGAAGTCACATTACAAACACCATGGCCTGTTTGGGACCACTACGCCCAGTTAGATGTGTTGATGAGCTTTGCATTTGCTGTAGGTCGCCACAGACCATTGGTGGCCCTAATGCACACCGGATCATCAGAATCTACTGGGCACTGTGCTGGCCCACTATCATCCCATCTGGTCACCCTGCCAGTGGGGATAGAACAAGTTCTGGCCCTGTTGGAGGATATCATACAGTACATGGGCACTATGGTACATAAATATAATGGCATGGGGACACATCGGCAGGAGAACACAATGCGTAGACATAATGGTTCGTGGACATAAGGGCATATGCTTCCTCTTCTTACCTCATCCTTCCTCATGCTGCCTCATCTTGCCTCACCCCGTTTGGTGGTCGTCCAATTACCTGCCCTCGTGTTCCCCTATTCACGATCCTCCCTTGCCTTTGCACACCTGCCTTCTCCCTGCCCCCCTTTTCCGACGGCATCGTCTCCATTGCTGTCCACTGCGTCCACCTGCGCGCTGAGGATTCCACAGCAGCCCACTGCTCGGTGAGGCAAGGCGGCGCCCTGCCACTTCGGTCTTGGCCGTTGAGTGCGCGCGATACCTTTGTAGGAAAAAGGAAGAGAAGACGAAGAAAAAAATGAAACGGTCCACCTGAGTGTGTGCGATGTGTTACAAAGTAGTGTGCGGCATGAATTACCTCTAATTTCACGGCATCGTCACCGTCGTCACGGCTGTCATCGGCGCCATCGTCGTCGTCGTCGTCGTTGACTCTAGCCTTCATACTGCCGACGCCCTACTGGATAAAATAAATAAGAGTGCGACTGAACGGCCGCCTAAGAGCAAAGGGTTGAATGGACCTTTGAATGTACTATTCTCTGTAGATGTTTTTGCTTTACAATATACTTTATATGAAAGGGTTTTTCATCAGATGTTTTCATTTCTTTCATGCTCGCTATTGTCATGATTTTTTGTTCCCCAGCTGTACAACTGAAAAACGTGGCCTTGAACAAACCAGCGACAATGAGCAGTTTTTACCACCTCTTCAACGACCCTCAGAAGGTGGTGGACGGTAACAACGACACCAACATCGGTGAGTGTATCCACACGGCTGACGGGGACCAAAACCCAGACCGCTGGTGGCGGGTGGATCTTGAAGGCCTGTACAGGTCCCACCGTGTGGTCATCACAACCGAGGAGACTGCTGCGGTGAGTGCAGAACGTAATGTGTGACCTTTCACCTTTCACCAGAGTTCTAGAGAGGTAAAAACTGGTCAACTGTGTATGATCTTCATCGTTTTCTTCCTTGTCCTCCTTGCACTGTTTCTTCGCTCTTGTTCTTTTCTCTACAGCTTCTTCCTTTTCTTCTTCTGCTTTCTGCTTCGCTTCTCCGCCTCCTCCCCTTCCCCCCCCCCTCCTCCTCTCCTCCTCCTCCTTCTCCCTCTTTTTCTCCCCCTTCTCCCCCTTCTTCTTCTTCTTCTGCTTCTTCATCATCATCATCATCATCATCATCATCTTCTTCTTCTTCTTCTTCTTCTTTCTTTCTTTCTTTCTTTCTTTCCCTCTTTTTCTTTCTTTCTTTCTTTCTCTCTTTCTTTCTTTCTTTCTCTCTTTCTTTCTTTCTTTCTTTATTCATTTCCCTCCGGTGGTTACGACCCTGCCAGGGTCAGGACTTGCGTGGTCCAGTTATCTCTTAGGCTCTGCTGGATGGAATGCTAGTTCTGGATATCGCTTTTAGGCCTGCATAGCCAAGTTGCTGACTGGCTTAAGCAGGAGGTGATAGGATTTGATGCCCCTGGTACAGTTTCTCATGTCAGACAGGGGAAGGGTCCTGACAAAGTGTATCCCGCCTTATCCCTGTTCTCACTTCCGCCTTTCTTAATAGATCTCTCCTATCTCCTTTGGGGATTCTTTTCTACATAATTATGGTCTATTTAAGATACGCTGTGTTTGATGTGTGGTGCGACCTGTGATGGAGGGGAATAAGGTCCTGGCTGGGAATGGATAGGGCAGGTGTTTTTAACACATGTCTTTGGCTCTGACCTCTTCTAAACAGGAGGTACACACTGGTCCATGTGTATCAGTCCATTACCCTTGCATGGGGCAGGGTCAAGCCAGGCAGTTCCTTCGTCAGCCAAGGTAACCTCTGTGGTGCTCCACTCTCTGTTCTGAGGAGTTCGTCATGAACATGGGGGAGATTGAATTTGTTGGTTTCCTGGAAGGGGTCAAGACATTCTCTTGGCGCTGGTCTCTTATCTGTACTCCATGCTGGATGGAGGATTGACATTCAATCGAATACAAGATGATTTCTTCACTATACCCCCCCCCCCCCCCCCCCCCCCAAAAAAAAAAAAAGCAAACCAAGATAGAAGACCAGAGAGTACAGATACATGCTGCTAAACTGTTCCAGGACTCCATTATTGACAATGGCTCTGACACAGAAGAAGCAGCAGAAAACATCAGACAGGGCGTAGTGCAGGAAGGCACTGAAAAAAAACTACTATTTCTGCGTTAGTCCCTTTTCCGATCCAGTAAGGCTTCCAGGACATTGCAGGCAACCCAAAATCCATCCAAAGGCTACTTTTTCACTGAATGCCAGTCACAACACCAATCAAAACAACCCCAAAGTGCTACAAAGTTGGTTGACAGGGGAGGGTGGGGTTGAGATTTAACAGTGTCTCCACACAGTAGCTGAATCCATCTAGAGGAGTCATCAAGTGCCCTGACCTCAATGTTGTTTTTTCACAAACTTCAGATTCAAAGTAGACCTCCATGTCCCATCTGAAATGAAGTGTGCATTTGCTGGCTGCCAGCAATTTGGCTACATTCAAGACAGGTGCTTGGAGGAAAAGATTAATGTCTTTGCTGCAAAACAATCCACATGGGGCGTTTACTGGAGAGCAGCCCTTTGTGCCTGCTGCAGTGGCACCCACCCCTCTTCCTCACGGGGCAGCCCAAAGTGGCAACTTGAAAAATCAATTAAAAAGTGAAAACTGAAAAGATAAATCCATTTCAAAAACCAAGAAGCTGGTTGTTGGTAATCAGATAGTTTTCAATAAGTCATTCTTCGCCCCTATCAAGAAGGATTTGACAGTGTCTCTCCCAGACTGGCCAGTAGTCAGAAAAACCCTCTGTTGCTGGGCGTTCCGGGAAACCTTCCCTCACCCTTTCTACCCTCTGATCTCAAATCTGAAACTCAAACCAAAGTAAAGATGGTGGAAGTGGCCCTGAAGTCTCCAAAAACTCTCCCACTGGGTCTCAATCAGGAGGGTGGTTGGCTGGTGGGACTGAAGACTCTATGAAAAGGAAAGAGTAGTTGTTTCACATTTTATCTTTAGTGCAGCAGGTTTCAGATGTGGACGTGAAGATGAACTGAAGTGTCTACCACTGTCATATCACTATGGATAATACCTTATTTCAATGAAATATCCGAAATTTTAATTCAAATTTTCGTGGAGCTGCAGCTGTCCTGTCAACAGCTGAAGCCTGTGGTCATTGGTCTCCAGGAGAAAGAGATTCACTGTCAATATGTGTGTTCTTTCTGCATACACAGGCTGATACTTCTTCTGTAGACATTGTCTGTATAAACAGGCAGTGGAGTTTTGTGTGTATGACCTTTTTTAATCGCGCCATTAAGGCAGCCATACTCCATCTTCAGGGAAGGTGCATGCTATGTGTAACATGTCATCCATACTAACGGCCCAAACTGGCCTTCTCTTCCAAAAGTTGGTGCTGGGTCTAGTTGCAAAGTGAAACGACTGCAGGCGGAAATCTAAACAAATCTTAAATAAATGTCAGCGAACCGCCCAGAGAAACGTGGACAAACGAGTCACAAGACAACACACAACGCGTTTCGACCTCTTAGGTCTTCCTCAGGTGAAATAAAGATGGACAAAATAACGAAAATGCACCTAGCTTTGATCGCTTCAGATTGCTTCTGAGTTCAGCGCAAGGAAGGCGTTGTGTTGTTTCTTGTGACTCGTTTGTCCACGTTTCTCTGGGCGGTTCGCTGACATTTATTTAAGATTTGTTGGTGATGGGATTTCATGTGTGTGCAAGATGTTGTGCGTGCGTTCACACATGGAACCTCAGTTTGTAGTCTCATTCGAAGGACTTTATGGGAAATGGAGTCAGAACCAATGTTAACTCCGAGGGAAAAATCCCCATGTCCCGAAATTCGACCCCGCAACCCCAGGATCACAAGTCAAGCGCTCTACCAACTGAGCTATTTCAGTCCCCTCCCAGTCAAATATCTTGAACCCTTTTTGGCTTAAAGTTATTCTCCAAACCAGCACAACCCACTGGAAATGGCATAATGGGAGGAGCTTGGTTACTCAGTCACAAATCTCTTGTTCAATTCTATTGATCTGAATGCTCCTCATCGTGCTTTACTTGCTAGAATTGCTTTGCATCAAACGATAACAGTTTATTCTTATATTTATTTCCATCTGCATATGTTAGTCAACAAGAGCTAATTAGCGTGAATGAAGAATTTCCATGACCTTTTTGGCTGTTGGGCAATTCTAATGGGCATTGTGATAATGTGATTTGATTTCTTCATCCAAAGGTCTGCTTCTTGAAAATGTCTTTTCAGAGCAGGATTTCCGTTTTCTAAATGATCAGTTTTCAGCATATCTCCATTCTTCCATGGGTACATTTTCATGTCTAGACGTGTCAATATGCGATCCCTCACTGGTTCTAGACTGTAAATAGCACACTCACAACAATCTTTATGAAGAATTTTTTTTAAATATGAGAGTAAAGAAAGCTGCAGTTAACCTCAGCAACTCAATTATCCAGAAGCTACCTGGGACCTCTTTGCAGGACGTATTCAAAAAGAACTTATCGAAGAGGAAGTTGTCCAAAGTCTGGACACTGCTTTACAGACATTCTCATAAATTGTTCAAAACACAGTATTCTAACTGCGTCTAGCAAAGTGCAAATGATCAAAACACCTTGATCTAGCTCTGAATGTCAACATAATTACAAATCAAGGCAAACCAGCTCAACATTATCACCAGACTGTTACAAGTCAGCCGAATGTTCTTCAGTCCTTTAAGCAATGTAAGGGTAATTTTGCCAATGCTGAGATTAGTTCCTTGGATCCTTCAGCTGTGTGAACTCCGGCATCACCAGTGGGGGTACTCTGAGGTGGATGCTGAAGGAGGGAGAGTTACTGGGAAGTGATTCGCATGTCCAGGAGGGTAGTAACAAGTACATACCAAACTGCCAGCCCTGGGCGAAGACGGCATCTAGCCTCCACCACCGGCTATTTGCTGGTGTTAAGTGCGTTGGGGAAAGACAATCACAGCACGTGACCGTCTCGGCTCATTGACCGTCAGTCTGCAAATGGGTCATGATTACCATTCAGATTTGCTTGGTCTGAGGGGTGAACACCTTTGGGAAGGCTTCAAGCTATTAGTCGGTTGGTACCTTGTTGGCCACGGTTCGAAGTAAGCACTTGAAGCATCAGTCCTGGCTTGTCGGAAGAGACCTGGGATGTAGGTACAATGGGTAGTTTCAGGGGAATGGAACATGAGTTAGAATTGGATAGTATGAATTATCCACTCGTACCCAACTCGCTGTTGTGTATGTGTAGGGATTCACTAGGTATTGCATTAACTGAACCAACATGATTCGAAGATTCATTGGTTGAATTTCACAGTTCTTGGTTCTAGTCATTGTGGTGGTGTGTGTGTGTGTGTGTGTGTGTGTGTGTGTGTGTGTGTGTGTGTGTGTGTGTTGACCCAAAGTTCTTCAAAAAATTTGAAGACCACCCTAGTTCAATTTCCACCTTTGGAAGTTCATATTGTTCGCTATTGGAATGGTGCAGAGATTCACCCCAAGCTTGCTTACGATCCATGAGAAACTTTTCTCACCCCAGATATCTGCATTAATGTGGTCCCGTATTGTAAAGACACCATCATCTATATGGTATACTTCATTTTTTTTGCTGAACTCTGTTCGAAACGTCCATCTTTCAAAAGACTATTTACTGATGGCTCGAAATCTGAAGAAGGGGTGACCTCTGTTGTGTTTTGCACAACCATTCCTTCTCAGAGATGGTCTGAAGGCATTCCAGGCGACACTCCATATACACTGCTGAGTTGACAGCAATCTTGAAATGGTGTCTAAATCAAAACATTATGATTTCCTCATTCAGACGGACTCTGTCTCTGCTTTGAAAACCATTGCTGACCGTAGCCCTAAGCACCCTGAACTGCTGAAATTGTTCGAACTATACACGTGTCTGAAATCTGATGGACACAATATAGTTTCAGCTTGGGATTCAGGTCATGTGAGCATTCAAGGCAATGAGGTAGTTGATCACCTTGTCAAGAGTGCCACAGGGAGTTTGAGCAGGTTCTCTGTCCCTTACACCGATTCGAACCCGAAAGCCCAGGCCTTTCATAAGAAGAATGGAACTTGCAGGCGGATAACAAGTTCCCATATCCATTGAAAAGAATGTTTACTATGTTCCACGCATGGCTTTAAAAGAAGAAACAGTCCTATGTCAATTGCTTTACACCCATTCCACTGTTTCTAAGGAAGAAGAAGACCCACAGTGTATTCCATGATACGTGCCATTCATCGTAAAACACATGTTCATAGAGTGTTGGAGACTTGCATGATGTCAGACATAATTACTGTGTAGCAGGCTTCATGAACATTTTGTTTAGAGATGTCCCAACTGATGTGAATTTTGAATTTCTTTACTAGATCAACATTTTTCTTCTATGATTTTATGGAAGAAAGGTTTGTGACAAAATTATGGTGTGTTTTATTTGAGTGTGTTTTAATGAGTTGTGCGTGTATATTTTTTAAAAATCTATTTTGAGCATTTACATCAACAGGGTGACAGCCCCGACATGGCCTTTTGCCATCGGCTGGGCCATTTTCAAGATAATCTCTCTCTCTCTCTCTCTCTCTCTCTCTCTCTCTCTCTCTCTCTCTCTCTCTCTCTCTCTCTCGCTCTCTCTCTCTCCTCTCTCTCTCTCTCTCGTGTCACTTAAAGAAATTCCTCTGTAATTGTTAGGATTATTCACGTCGCCTTTTTTATACAGTGGTAGAACAATACATTCAGTCCAATATTCAGGATAAATTCCCTTGTTGAATAAAGAATTAAAGAAGGTAACAAAGAAGTTTCAAAATTACATCTGTTTTACATGCATACTTCAGCAGTTCACCAATTATACCATCTGGGCCCAGCAGCCTTACGGTTTTTAACTTTTCTTAATGCAATTACCACCTCCTCTTTGGATATTGGACGATTTAAATAATCATTTTCCCCTTCTCCTTGATTCCACTGAAATTCACTATTATGCTCTAAATCTTTAGTTAGAAGTGTCGTAAAATGTTCATACCAGGTTTCCATACTAATACTGTTCGCTGGTTGTCTTCTTTTTAATGAAACCCGATGTACGTTCTTCCAAAATTCTTTTTGATTCTCTATAGATGCGATCAGTTCAGTCAGTAATGTATTGTTAAATTGCTTCCGCTTTATCCTTTGCAAATGTTTATACTCTCTTCTCGCCCTACAGTAACTATCACGATCTTTGTCGTGTTGTGTACGTTTAAATTTCTTAAGTAATTACGTACTTTTCTTTTATTTTGATGACATTCAGAATCAAACCAGTCTTTGGTCTTAAATCATTATTAATTCTTATTTCTTTTTTCATACACTCTGCAGCATCTTTAATACATGTATTGAAAACATTCAAGGCTTCATTTATATTGACATCAATTAGACCGACGGCATAGTTAATTTTCTCATGAATCTGTTGCGAAACAATGTTGTTCATGAACACATCAGCATAATCTTCATTCCATACGTACTTTTCCAACGTAAAACTGTTTTTCTTTAAGTGACACGAGCAGCAAATTGTACAGTACTATCATCAATCATAGGCTGCAGGGATGGATTGAAGATAATAATATAACTGGCGAATATCAGGCAGGATTTAAAACGCAACTATTCAACAGTTGATCATATGTTTACTTTGATGGCCTGTGTGCAAAAACAGTTTTTCTTTAAATCGTAAATTATATGTAGCTTTTATAGACTTTGAAAAGGCATTCGATTCAGTGAATAGAACTCTTCTCTGGCCTATTCTGTTAAAAGCTGGCGTTCATGGTAAGCTGCTTAAGTGTATAATAAGCATGTATTCCTGTGTAAAAGCTAAAGTTCGGTGTGGGGGTAACATGACTGATTATATTCAATGTACCTCAGGTGTAAAACAAGGGGATGTATGTAGTCCTGTTTTGTTTCTCTCTTTTCATTAACGAGTTGACCTCAGAAGTTGTTAAAACTGGAAAACATGGTGCACAATTTACCTGTGATATTCTTGAATTGTTTATACTTCTTTTGGCTGACGATGTTGTTTTGATCTCTGAAACTGTTATAGGCTTGCAAACTCAACTAAATAGTCTGTTCCGATCTGCAACTTCACTCCAGCTAAAAGTCAACATGTCAAAAAGCAACATTATCGTGTTTAGAAAGGGTGGGTATTTAGGAATTAGAGAAAAGTGGACTTACAATGGAGTGGTGATGCCTGTAGTTAACGTATATAAATATTTGGGAATATATTTTTCAACAAAATTAAGCTTCACTTTTGCATGTAAAGATCTTGCAAGTAGAGCCAAACGTGCATTACTCTGCATTATGCAACAGCTATCAAAATTAGAAAACACATCTTTAAAAAAACTATTCATGAAATTGTTTGACTCTCAGGTACAACCTATCGCACTATATGGAGCTGAACTTG
>JADBJO010012305.1:5000-12500 GCA_016801955.1 Conus betulinus
AAAGATGTGGACAACCGCCTCTCAAAAGCAAGCAGTGCATTTGGCCGCCTCCAGAACAGAGTATGGAAAAACCACTCCTTGCGACTCTCCACAAATATACAGTCTCTACCGAGCTGCTGTACTGTCCACACTGCTGCTATACGGATCAGAGGCATGGGTGCTGTACTGGAAACAAATAAAGCGGCTGGAGCAGTTCCATCAGAGATGCCTCCGGTCCATGGGCATCAATTGGAAGGACTACGTAACGAACACAGAAGTCCTAGAAGAGCTCAACTGCAAAGCATCGAGTCAATGCTCATGCTAAAACAACTCCGCTGGGCAGGGCACATCAGCCGGATGCCTGACACTCTCATGCCAAAAGCAGTATTCTATGGGGAGTTGGTCCAAGGCAAACGCAATACAGGCGCACCACAGAAAAGATTCAAGGACCAACTGAAGAAGCAACTATCCCAAGCGGACATCAACCCCAAGACTTGGGAGCAGCATCAGATAGAGGTGGCTGGAGAGCTTCAACACTCAGGGGAACGCAACACTTTGAGGAAACCAGACGTCAGAACATACAGGAAAAGAGAAGGAGAAGGAAAGACCCAGGTCAGAAGCCTAACAACACAGGCCAGATCTACACCTGCCCACAATGCCACAGATCCTGTAGATCACGGGTTGGACTAATTAGTCATCAAAGGGCGTGCCGCCCATCCCTGGCGGGAACTTCCCACTAATCTGAGAATAAGAGTGCGGTCTTCCGATTGGAAGACAAGCAGCATCTGCGGGTATGACGGTGTGCTGTTGTGCTGAAGACTGAAGTGCTTGTGTGAACCAGTCAGCCGTGTTCATGTGTGCGGGCACAGACTCAGACAACTAGTTCCTCACGTCTTTTTCACTGTGGAACAGAGGATCACCACCCTGCAACGCAAGAAGACATAGACATCGTACTGTTTGTTCTCTGCCCACTGAAACAGACAGGGACTTCTGTCACTCAAATTTGTGCAGCAGATGACAAGGTACTGACCAGCACAGTACCAAAATGCATCAAGTTGTCACGAACGTACCAAGGAACAATATTCTGTAGCATACTGTCAGGCGCCTGAAGTATACAAAACAGCATCTGAAGAAGTCAGACTACAACTAACATTGTATAAAATACTCTCCAGCCTTAAAGACTGACAGTGACCGCAGTACACTGATCCTAAAAGGCTTTGCCAAAAGCACAGCTGAAACATGAAGTGACCACTAATTTAACTGTTCTTGCAATGTACAACAAGTGGCAATGATGGTATAGAGCGGACTGCACTCAATCATATGTAGCATCACCCTCAGAAAACAAAGTCAATGCTTCTGACAACCACGGAATGAGAACGATGTCCACATGCAGTTCCCTCCCCTACATCGTAAAGATGAACCTGGTGAACTGTTACATATCACAAAAGTGCATAATAATAGTTGAGAGCAGCAGTATAGTGAGCTCCTGGTATAGTAAACGCCGGAAATAGTAAACAATTGCTTATAGTAAACGTTTTTCTTGGCCCCGGTCCCAAGCCTTCTCAGTCTCTGTTAATTTTAGCCGGATATAGTAAACATCGGAAAATAATAAACATCCTTTATATAGTAAACTCATTTTCAAGTCCCTGAAGCTTCCCACCGCCGGCTATAGTAAACTTTTTATCAGTTACTTCCCTTTGACATGCTGTCATAGGGAACTCCGCAAATAGTAAAACGCTGGTATAGTAAACAACTGCTTACAGTAAACGTTTTTCTTGGTCCTGGTCCCAAGTTTTCCCTTTGACGAAACAATGGCGCACAAACGTGTGACTCTGTCACTGAAAAGAAAAATAGATTTATCAAACAAGTTGAAGAAAACAACATGAATCAAAAATAGTTAGCCCTCGAGTTTGGAATTTTGAAAGCAGCAGTTAGTGTGACTGTGAAAAGTGGGGAAAGTTTGAAGGAGAAATTTTATAAGGGGGACTGCAATTCAAAACGCAAACATGACAGACGTGCAACGCAGCCCCAGATTCAGAATGCCCTTTTGGACTGGTTCAAGAAAACAAGTGCGAACAGCATGCCTGTCTCCGCCACTATTTTGAAATCAAAAGCCGAACAGTTTGCCAAAGATCTGGGCTTGACAGAGTGGTGTTGTTCTGAAGGTTGGATCAGGCGCTTCAACATACGCCACAACATTTCATACAGAAAAGTAAGTGGACAAAGGACAGTGTGCGTTTAGATCACAAGAAGCCCACTCAAAAAAGCTATGAGGAAAAAGTACATGCGTGTGTTCACTCACTCAGTGCTGTGAGGAAAAAGATATCTTTCACACATGGATGTGTGGATTATTGTGGCGCATGTGCCAGATGCACACTTGCGTTTGTACAAGTGTACATGCGTGTGTCATTCACTCAGTGTGTCTCTGTGTGTGTCTCTCTCTCTCTCTCTCTCTCTCTCTCTCTCTCTCTCTCTCTCTCATCATTCCATTTTCTTTTTCATTGTTATGTGTGAACTTATTATGTGCTCTGTATGTGTGTCTCTGCTTTGTGTGTGCGTCTCGGTGTATTACTCATAGTGTGTGTCTTTTTCAGTGTATGTCTGTGTGCATGTGCACATTATTATGTGTGTATGTAAGTGTGCATATCCATGTGTTTGCAAACTTGTTGTGTGTGTGTGTGTGTGTGTGTGTGTGTGTGTGTGTGTGTGTGTGTGTGTGTGTGTGTGCGCGCGCGCGCGCGCGTGTGTGTGTGTGTATGTGTGTGTGTGTGTGTGTGTGTGTGTGTGTGTGTGTGTGTGTGTGTGTGTGTGTGTGTGTGTGTGTGTGTGTGTTTGATGTGCTTTTTTTTTCTTTCTTTTTTATTTCTAAGGACAGCCATCTGAACGGAAGTGTTCACACCCGCGAGTATATGACAGACGGGCACTCAGTTTAGAGGCCAATTCGTTCGGTAATTAAATACTAATACGGCTTATCTTCACAGGAGACAGGTGTCGTTTTATGGTTACTGTTTATTGTCACTCTATTGTCCTTTAACAATTTATGTTCATAAAATCAGTTTTTTTTCAATATATATCCTCCTCTCAAAAGGTACAGTATAGGTGCCCACATGATGAGATAAACAGTTACACACTCAACCAGTGATCTCCATATTTATTGAGTTTGGTACATTGTAATGATGAGGGTAGATTATTTACTTACTCGAAATAAAAGTAAAATCAGAATAACATGCATTAAGTTTGAATTCATGTGAAACATTGTGGGATCTCATCTACTTCTTGCACTGACAAGCAGCAAGTGTATCATGACAATAATGGCACTCCTATGATGTTACTGACTGGAGATGTGCAGGGAACAGAACCAGAACTGCATTCTCTTTGTTGGCCTGATAAAAGCTTTTGATACTGTCAGTAGTGAGTTTTTGTGGGTTATATAGGCCTACTGTCTAAACTCATTTGTCCACCGAAGTTTATCAGGATCATAATGATCCTTCAGAGTCTCACTTAGTAGAAAATGACGTGTCTGACCCCTTCCCAGTGTACAATGGAGTGAAACAAGGATGTGCCCTGGCACTGACTTTGCTTAGCATTATGTTCACCAGAATGTAATGGTTCTCTTACTCTCCTGTACCGATGCATCCCACTCAGGTCTGAGAAGCGCTCACTGTCGAAGGTCAATGTGCCAGGTGAATGGCTGTCCAAAAGGGAAGCGTTAGCGGGAACTGGACCAGATTTGTCCGCTGCCATCATAATATAGGGATCATGCCAGTGGTTGTAGTGACATGACAGGTGTTTCAGTGATTCATTGTATCTATAAATGAAACCAGTTTACAATCTAAGAAAAAAAAAAATTCCCTCTTGTCAGTTAAAGTGTAGTAAGTTATAACAACAACAACCACAAAGTTCTTTTTAACGATGATCGGTTATAGTAAACTCATCCCTCAAAAGTTTATTATGCTGCAGTCGGTTATAGTGAACTCAGAAGCCACTGTAGTTGACATCTGTATGGTCAAACCCTAAGTGCGCTGTCAACTGGATTTCTTTTTTGCAATGTCTGTACATACTATGTCATGTCAATTGTCAGTGATTGTATTCATTAAAGGCAACTATGTAGCACATACGACACCACCTAAAACCAAGTCAGAAGTGAGTGTATGGTTGTACTAGTTGAGAACAAGACTTGTAAGTGGAATTTCGATGAATGTCTCCAACAGCTGCCACCAAATTCTGCAAGTGTTCTGCACATTTCACCTCATTGAACTAGGAGCATACAATGTAGATGTTCAATTGCGATCAATCATTCCGCAGCTGTATGAGGGGACCGCCTGTAAATGGAGCGGAACACTGCCAGACAGCCAACGCCCTGGTAGATGCAGAACCTGTCCCTGAACACCGAAACACCGACAGTCAAAACTCAGGTAGCCAGACCTTCACAAGTCGGTCGAGGGCATACCCAGAACCCCTGCCCCAACGGCAGAATAAACTTGAGCACTAGGCTAACCCAACCTTCGTGGATGAAGCCTCAATTCGTACTGACTTGCAGACACACGAGACACTCCGAATTCACCTCGAAAACTTACAAGACAGCACTCACATGCACGGAATTCCCCGATCATATCGAAGAACTCCAGTTTCACGAGTGTTCGTTTACACACGTAAAACCCGCTATTCCGGCGAGTCTAAGCGTTCTCGTCCTTCCCCCCTCCAAGAGTTGACAGGTAAGCACACTCCGGCAGGAATCACGCACTTCATGTCCACTGCCCACCCAGAAACGGACGGGCCACACTCCACAATTGTCGCTGAGGCGACCTGTAACCAGTTCGTGCGTGACAATCTTGATGAAGGTGATTTTCCCACCTTTACAGTTACATCTTGATGAAGGTGATTTTCCCACCTTTACAGTTACACACAGAGTACCCTAAAAGTTGTCGAAGAGTTTTTGAAAATCTTTTCACAATAATAGGAAAATATCAGACCTGAGCCTGACCCCGACGCAACTTCTTAGTAAATATGACGCAACTTCTTAGTAAATACGATGTAACTTCTTAATAAACATGACGTAACTTCTTGATAGATATGACGTAACTTCTTAATAAATACGTAGCCGTAACTCTTGCCATGTTGACTTCTTGACCTCTTTTCTCTTTGGGTTTTGTGTTATTTGATTATTTGTTTTTGTTTCTTTTCTGTAATGAATGGACGAATCAATCAATCGATGAATAAATAAATCAATGCAAAAATCAGTGCATCAATCAATCGATTAATAAATTAATCAAACAATTAATCGATTAATAAATAAATAAATCAAACAAAAACAAACAAATAATCGATCAATTGAATTTAAAAACCTAAAGACGAAATGGCCAACAGGGCAAGGGTTAAGGCTGGGTACAGTTACTATTAACAATGATATGATCGTTTTGACACTCCATGTTATACTCTTGATACGGCTCCCGAGGTCTGCTAGGCTTAAAATGAGATAAGAAGTAAGTTAGCTTCATCATCCGCTGCGCTGGATGTTACAATTAATGCGCAGGATGATAACGTTCCATGCCATTGAAACTGAAACACACACACGCACGCACGCACGCACGCACGCACGCACGCACGCACGCACGCATGCACACACACACACACACACACACACACACACACACACACAGAGGAGGAAGAAACTCTTAAGGATAGCTTGACAGCAGAGGACCTGAAGAGAAGAAAGTCGGCTCGGGCAACTGTTTCGTCCATGAACTACTTAGACTGTTATAGAGCTGGGCACATCAGAAATGACAGGCGACTGCGGGCTTCCCCCTTCCCTCCTCTCTCTCTGTCTGTCTCTGGTTGTCTTTCCCACTCTCCCTATTTGTAATATTTGTTGATTTTTTTAATAGATCTAAATGTTGCATGAAATGAGATGATGGAATTACTTTATTCAAGTTTCAAAATGGAGCGACTGATGGCGGAGAACGAAGCAAAATTTAGAGAGTAGGGGTTAGTTGCCGCCAAGGACATTGACAAACAAAGTACAGGACAAGACACCTTATTCAAGGAAAATCGGCACCAAAATTGTGCTGCACTATAAACAAAGCTTGGAAAGGGAATCATCTCGTGATATACTGTTTTGATGGGATAAGTTGCGAAATAAAGAAAATCTGTAAAAAGGCAGGGAACAGTAAACAGAAAATAACAAACATGTCGGGTAACTCTTGCTTCCATTCGGACATGAATACATACCAACAATTCCAAGCGAATGTTGGTTATGACACCGATTCGCCTAGCAGAAATAACAACAGGCCTACAGAACAAACAAGGAGGATGTCAGAACAACAACGGGGATGTCTCCTTGTTTGTTCTCTCCTCCTGTTATTTCTGCTCAGCGAACCAACATTTGTTTGGAGTTATGGGCGTGCTGAAAAGTTGCGTTTTTCTTGTTTGTTTGTTTGTTTTGTTTTGTTTTTCCTTGAGCCGTCCCGCAGAATGAAACTGTGCTAACGAACACACTCTTTCTCTCTTTCTCTCCGTCTGTCTCAGTCTCTGTCTCTTCCCCGCTTTCTCTCTCTCTCTCTCTCTCTCTCTCTCTCTCTCTCTCTCTCTCCCTACCCCCTCTTTCTTTCTTTCTCTCTTAAATACATATACCAGGGCACACCTTCTCTTTTGCTGAATATTTAAACTGATACGCCGCTTTCTTCTTGGTTCTATTAATGATTGTAATTATGTCACGACGAATAAATGTTGTGGTCACTGATTTTATCAGTGCATTGTCACAACTTGATTGATGTCCTAATACTTTTGATTTCTTGAAGCACTGTAACGACACGGTGATAAATGTGTATCCTGATTACTGTTGATTATATTGATGCTTTTATATCAAATTCTACAGTAATGTTTAGCATACAATATTTTGGAAAAGAAAAATGAAAATATAATCTCTCTCTCTCTCTCTCTCTCTCTCTCTCTCGCTCTCTCTCTCACACACACACACACATGAACACGCACACATGAACATGCACACATGAACACGCACACATGAACATGCACACATGAACACGCACACGCACACATACACACATAAAAATAAGTGTTATGATTATTGATGCCAGGAATTCATTGTCGCTATCTGATAACTGACTGCTATATTTTAGACGCTACGAATGTATTGTCGTTAACTGATAACTGATTGTAGTACTGTTCGTTCTCTTCTTGCTTTGTAACAATATCATGAAAATGTGTGTATATTATTGATGCATATGGTTGTCTAGTTATCATCCTTAGCGGCTTGTAGTATGTTAATATATTGCAAAAGGAATGTAACTCTCTCTCTGTCTTTCTCTCTGTCTCTCTCTCTCAGTTTCTGTGCTGAGTTTTTTCTTCTTTGAAATCAATTTTCTTTATTCTTGTTTGTTGTTTCAATCCTTTTTTTTTCTGTAAATTCATATACGCCTCAGTGTTAGTGGAGGAACAATTTATCAACTTTTTAATGTACTTGTGAAGATATGTGTGTTTGTGAAAAGTTTTATTTTAGTCGCT
>JADBJO010012305.1:17500-58931 GCA_016801955.1 Conus betulinus
ACATACCTGTCAGTCCGACTTTCTGTCCAATTGCTTTCCATATGTCTCTTTTTTCATGATCTTTGTAAGCTTTGTCTGCTTTGTCATACAGTACATGATTCTTCTCAATTTCAAGAATCATGGCTTCTGTCTTGTCCATTGTCTTGTCCATTCTTCTCCAAACTTCACAAGCAAAGTAGACTGACGCTAGTGCCTAGCTTTTTCTTGGAACGGTCAGGCGTACAAGTTTTTACTTGTGGAAATGATGCAAGGGAAGTACCTACTGATTGGTTGATAGCAAAAAAGCCGCGCGACCTTCTGAGAAAATTCGCTCTGGGGGCAAGCAAGGCGGTCGTTCGCGCGAACAAAAATTTGTTCGCGTTCGCGTTCGCACTCTATTTGAACGGTTCCTCTATAAATGACTAAAATATTCCAGGACGAAAAACCGCGTTCGCTTTCGCGTTCGCGTTCGCGCTCTGTATAAACGGCGCTTAATCCATAGCAGCAGAAGAACCGCAGATCCACAATGCAAAGCAATCCATAGAAGAAGAACTGCAGATTCACAAGGCACAGTAAACCATGAATCCCCGGCGAACACGATTTCAGCAAAGTTCCATAGAACACAATAAACTTCGATTCGACGTGTAGTTGATCTAAAACAAAAATTAACTAACTTCTCCGTGTATTGATATTACAATGTTCACATCAATAAACCCAGCCCACCGACACACATGAGGTGTACAATTAGCGCACGTAAATTTTCTTGCAGGAGTTTTAAGTCTTTCTCGGCGACACAGCCTTCACAACAATTTTATAACAAATCATTTCCTGGTACATATTTCACTGGTACCGTCATCCAAAGTATCGCACATACACATTGAACATCGACGCACTACTGACTTAAAAGTCAGCCTCTCCACATAGTATCACTACGGAGAAAACGACGATTTAAACAAAATAAAATAAGCTGGACACCAAAGCCTCCATAATTTACGTTACGTGACAATTGGATTCTTTCGTTTTCTAATCATCAACAGCGTCGACATGAATAATGCCAACAACTGTACGTGAAGAAATATACCTGCGTCCGTTGAGGAATATATTACCTCCCAGACATGGCACCCATTTTATTTAACCAAAATCATTAAAAAATTTTGATGTTTCAATCGTGAGTCTCAAACCACTGGTTGTCATGATTAAAAATGGCTGACAAACATATTTTTCTCAGTTCCCTGGAACTACAAAAAGTTTCAAAGATATATTAAGTCTCTATTTTGGATTTGGTTTGTAATTTTTTTCTTTCTTTCTTTTCTTTCTTTTTTTTTTAGCTGTCACAACATCTGCGCCACCTCAGAGGCAGTGCACTCACGCTGCTCATTCCCACACCCCGTCCACAGCCACAGTCCGGTCGGCCCAACCGCAGCCTTGGCACCGGCAATCCACAGGGATCAGTCAATGTCAAGTCATCAAGAGGCAACCCACCGGAGGAGAAATTGCACTGCTGCCGAGTCACTTCGGTGGTGGTCAGTAGCGCCTCTTTTGATCTAACATACGCATGACACCTCCTACTAAGCCCCCCCCCCCCCCCCCCCCCCCCCCCCTACTGACGACAGTGTGGTCCCAGTCTTCCTAACTGAGCCCTCAACTCTGGGTAGGAGCCGGTCGGGGCAGAAAAATCCCACATGACTCTGATTGGAATCGAACCCGCGACCTTCCAGCCGGGAGTCCGCGACGGTAACCACTTCCCCACGGCGGCTGGTGTTCGTAATCTTTTAAGTCTAAATCTAGGTTACAAGAACATCACAGCATAATCAAATCTCAGTACAAAATTCAATATATTTTCTTTATTTCTGTTTAAACAGTTACAGCACAAAACATATCCCTTTGGTTGATCTGTCCTACCGTAGAAAAAAAGTACACTATAAGGAAAAAGAGCTTGCAAAGTTTCAAGCATGTAGGTTGGTTCATTTCCAAACCTTTGAGATTTGAAAAAGTATATTCACTAACATTAAACATCACAAAACGAGAAAACGGGACGAAACAAAGAAATCTCACCTCTGATCACATGCTGCTTTATCACATACGCTTGCTAAGTTTGATGTTACCACTTTATACTGGTTCACTTGTCCACTTTATAGAGTGTTCAGACAGATAATCCATGCAGTCCGTGAAAACTTGGCAGAAAGGCGTATGTATGTTGATCAAGTTTTATCCGTTTTTCCCACTACACTATACACAACGTGTGTTCTAGCTGTACTGTTTGATAACCATGCTGGACTATAATATTTACACCAAAATGCTGTCAGTGGAACATATCAGCTGCACCATACAAGTTAAGTGTCCACTACCTTCATACACAGGACCATCTCGGGCCTCCTCCTGGCGTATGTTCAGGCGTCGCTGGGAAGCATATTGCTTGCGTTGGTGACGTCTTTCGTCAGTTGCAGCAAGATCAGGACTCCTAATGCGGCGTTCATCCCTTTGATTCAAAAGGTGCAAGGAAGACAGAGAGAGATGTCTACATATAATCTGTTCAACACGGAAATCATTTCAGTGGCCCCCTCATTGAACACACTCACAGCACGGGCAACGCTACCTTCGACTCTCCTACAACCCATGCAGGATGTTTTTGGGCACCATTTCAATGAATTTAGGCACTCGTTGTTCTTTTGTGTTCCACCATGAACGTCTTCTGAGAAGTGCTTCCTCAGTCATTCTTTTATATACTGGAATCATTTTGTAGGCTGCTTCTGTCTTGAGATAAGAGCTCCCCATGTGTTCGGTATGATCAACTGTGTCCGGATCTTCACCGCGGGCCACTGCGGCCTGATAGAAGCACCAACTGTCTGTTCCCACGGGGCACTGCATATGGCGAGGCTCACTGTTGGTTGACATGGAATGCCACAGAGCAGACCACACAGCATTCCCCACCTTCACCACATCAGTCAGGTTGTTCAAAATGGCACCTCGATAGTAAATTTGAAGAGTGTCACATCTCTTTTCAGTCAGTTGGCCAGTACCATGACCACCCAACATTTCTTCCCTGGCCGGCTTTCGCAAAGCTGTTCCCATTCTCTTGAGAGCATGGTTGAGGCATTCCAGGCCTTTGAAGCTGATGGATAAATGAATTAACAACAAAGATGAGACAATTATTGACGAAGAGGGTCTCGTGGCTATGACTCAGTGGATGTCTGACCTATGCATTAGCCCAACGCGCTAGTCAGACCTTGAGTGCCTACCTACCATTTGTGTGTATGTGTGTGTGTGTGTGTGTGTGTGTGTGTGTGTGTGTGTGTGTGTGTGTGTGTGCACGTGTGTGTGTGTGTGTGTGTGTGTGTGTGTGTGTGTGTGTGTGTGTGTGTGTGCAGAAGTGCGTGTGCATGTGTGTGTGTGTGTGTGTGTGTGTGTGTGTGTGTGTGTGTGTGTGTGTGTAATTTGTAGTTTGTGTGCGCACACACATCTACATATAGGCTTTATATGTACATATCTGTGTGTATGTGTGCGCTTTGTATGTGTGTGTGTGTGTGTGTGTGTGTGTGTGTGTGTGTGTGTGTGTGTGTGTGTGTGTGCGCTCGCGCGCGCGCGCTTTGTATGTGTGTGTGTGTGTGTGTGTGTGTGTGTGTCTGTGTGTGTGTGTGTGTGTGTGTGTGTGTGTGTGTGTGTTGTGACTGCGTGCTTGAATGTTCAGAAGGTGACTTAGGAACAAGAACAAGACCATTAAAATACAGCATGTAAGTGCACGCGCACACTCGCGCGCGCACACACATACACATACTAATAAGAACAACAACTTCTCCCCCTCAAACACATCCCATGCACACACACACACACACACACACACACACACACACACACACACACACACACACACACACACACACACACACACACACACACACACACACACACACACTCACTACACACACACACACACACACACACACACACACACACACACACACACACAGTCACAACACTCACATACACACATTCACACACCAACGCTTCCACACACATGTCTGTGGACTCTAATTAACACGCTGGCATTACCCCACTGACTCACACACACACACACACACACACACACACACACACACACACACACACACACACACACTCACTCACTCACTCACTCACTCGCTCTCTCCCACACACGCTCACACACCAACGCTTGCTGACTCATGATGTCCATGGACACTCTAATTAACATGTTGGCATCACCCCACTGATGAACACACACCAGCGCACACACGTGTGTGTGTGTGTGTGTGTGTGTGTGTGTGTGTGTGTGTGTGTGTGTGTGTGTGTGTGTGTGTGTGTGTGTGTGCGTGCGTGCGTGCGTGCGTGCGTGTGTGTGTGTGTGTGTGTAAGAGAGGGAAATGGGGCTGGAGGCATTAGTAAGGTAAAGACGGCTGACACTCGAATCAAGGACTCAGACACAAGTAACTTTGGACCTAATGGAGCGAGGGACTATGAGGGACAGAGGGATGAAGGATGATCTCAGGCAATGAGACTTGGAATAAGAAACCGTGGCAGATGTCTGAGGGGAAAATTTCCGCCTGAACCGTTTTTCTTTTGTGGCCTCAGTCTGGCATCTGTATCGGACAGTTCGATGATTCGTTTCCATGATTACCCGCCGTAAAAAAAAGTCCACAAGAAGGATCCGACTGACCTGTGACGAAGAAATCTAGCATACCGTGTTGCCTAAGGAAAAGTCACGCCCCATTTAACGTCACCAACCGAGGCTGAAATTGTGTCTTAACTTTGTTTTGTTCGGAATCCGTTCTATATTCCAGTTCCTTTTTGATAACTTAAAAGTTTGATCCAGCTCTTTAAGTTGGTTGAACCTTCGACACCGAACAGTAGAGACTGTTATTGGCAATAAATCAACAGGTGTTCACTGACATAAAATATATATTTTGTCATTTATCATTTATCAGTAACTTGATTTTGACAGAGCGTGGTTATGGTAGGAAGCACTAAAAATGATGAAAATGATTCCTTTCTTATAACAAATCAAAGACAATCAATTTAGAACTTCAAGACGTAGCTATTTCTCGAAATTTAAATGCTTTGTATAGAAACAAGGACAACTTTCGAACAACGTCAGTTGAAGTTGATGACATCAATACAATCAGTTTTTAAACAGGGAAGGTTGTCTATAAAATTTGGGCTGAATAAATTCAGTTCTAATATTCTTAAGGCTGGACAGCAAAGAACAAAATGGATTTCATTTTCCTGAGATTCTTTACAAAGTGGACACAGCAGATCATTGTCATCAACAGAGGCTTTGTATCTTAACTTATGAACTGCCAATTCTGAAATTCCAAATCTGAATTTGGTCATGACATACTTAAAGTGTCTGTCCATTTCTAAAGTTAAATAAGGTTTCAAATCATGAAAATTGCAAACATGTCTATAGAAATCAAACCTGTCACTATTCTGCACGTGATTGACCATCTTTGCCAAGAGCAGTCAACCAATCGTTGACGGAAGCAACGTATGAATAGCTTAACATTGCCAACACCTTGATTTAACCATGCAAAAACCAAAACCATATTCAAAGAGACAAATACGTACTTTACTTACCCAGTTGTTTTTTTCCCTCTAGCATCGAGATCATATAACATGTTATAAGCTTTACGAGGTAATCTATGCTCCTGCATGTAAAGTAAATTCAACCAATAACGGATGCATTTCACTGCTGAATATATGTACAGGGGGAATCTATTAGTCTCACCATAAATAAGATCATTAGGCGTTCGCCTGTCTACACCCAGAAACCTTTTTAATGCGAACAACAGGTGTACAGATTCACAATATATGGCAGCATTGTTAATCCCCACAATTCAGACCCATATTGTACAATTGGTTGAATCTGACTGTCAAACAACTTGATAAAAACATACAAAGACGTACTATTGAGGATGTGCAGCTTTTTCATGATACTGAGCAGCACATTTTTGGCCCTGCTTGCAAGGTCCTTGCACGCACTAACAAAACTCAGACGTGTAGAGAAAAATATACCCAAATACTTAAAGCATTCACAACAGGCATGGGGATGCAATCATAGAACCACCTTTCTCTTGCGCTCAAATAACCACCCTTTCGAAATACAATAATGTTACTTTTGGACAAATTAACCTTTAGTTGAAGAGAAGCAGCTGCGCGATGTAGACTGTTCAGCTGAGTCTGTAAGCCAATAACAGTCTCTGATATCAAAACCACATCATCATCAGCTAATAAAAGAATAAACAACTCAAAAGCATCCAAAGTCAGCAGAGCCCCATGTTTTCCATTGTTGATCACCTCAATTGCTAACTCATTGATAAAGAGGGAAAATAGAACAGGACTGCAAGCATCACCTTGCCTAACCCCGGCTGTACAGTTAATGTAATCTGTCAGTTTATCCCCACAACGAACTCGAGCCCTAACCACCTCATACATGCTTCTGATACATCTATAAAGTTTACCCTTAATACCATTTTTAATCATGACTGGCCAAAGAAGATTTCTATTGATGGAATCGAATGCTTTTTCAAAATCTATAAAAGCAGCATACAATTTTCGATTATGAGAAAACTGCTTCTGAACAAGAGCCATTAAAGTAAACATATGGTCAACAGTCGAATACCCTTTTTTGAAACCAGCTTGGTGATCACTAGTAATATTGTTTTCCTCAACCCACTCTTGCAATCTGTTATTTATTATCATTCCAAATATTTTACTGCTTATGTTACTAAGGCAGATACCCCTATAATTGTTAGGATTATTTGCGTCCCCTTTTTAAAGATAGGTATTATTATTGACTCCGTCCAGTTATCCGGAAATATACCATCATCAAAACAGTTTATTAAAAAAACTTTAAGCAAAACTGCACAACTTGGGCAGAACAGTGTTTAAACAGTTCACCAATTATGCCATCAGGGCCCGCTGCTTTATTGTTTTTTAGTTTTTTAATTGCTAATAACACTTCTTCTTCACTAATGGGACGGTTCATATAGACATCAGACTCATCTTCAAACCCCTCTTGATTTCGCTCATTGTCTGTGTTTAACTCTAACAAAGCTTGAAAATGTTGAAACCACACGTCAGTTGGAATGTTATTTCTAGGCTGTTTCCTTTTTGGCGATATCTTGTGAACTACGGTCCAAAACTCCCTCTGTGAATTTATTGATGCTACTAACTTATCTATTACTGATTTATTATATTCTTTCTCTTTTCTCTTAAGTAAATGCTTATACTCACGTCTAGCTATACATATGCAGTTCTATCAGTGTGTTTTTACTGTACGGCGACTTATTCTCAGTACCTCCTAGCCTTTCTTTTATTAAGAACACATTCTTGATCATACCAGACCTTTGATTTCCTGCCGTGACCCTGCATACGTTTTTTCATACATTCAGCACATTTCATTATACATTCATTAAACATATTCAGTGCATCATTAATATCAACATCTATTAAACTTATGGCAATATCAATACTTTCACTTGACTTTTTTCATCACATAAGGTATTACTAAACAAAGAAGCGCATTCATCATTCCAGACAATTTTTTTCAATAACATCGCCTTGACAAGTTTTGCTCATATCTGCTAAGTTTCCACAGGGAAAAAGAACATGAAGTGACACAGGAAAATGATCAGAATCTATACGTTCTACAACCTGTAGCTCACAAACATCGCATAACAGAGCAAAAAGTTCATTTGACAATATAAAATAGTCGTTGACACTACTCCCATGATCAGAAACATATGTATATAGCAACCTTTGAGGTCGCCTTTACACATACCATTTAGTATACACAAGTCTAAAGCAGTGCACATGTTTAATAACGATTTCCCGTAACTATTTAGATTTGTATCTTGAGAGCATCGGTTAGTGCTGAGAGACTGACTAGCATGCCATGTATCAAAAACATTGAAACCCGGAAAAATTCTGAGAGATATTAGAAGTTCTACCATTCAAGTCACCGTTTAGAATGACAAAAACATCATTTGTTATCAACAAGTCAGTTAAACATTCCTCCAGTACACTAATACCATTATCTACATCAAAATGGACATAAAAGGGAGAACCTTCTGGTGGAATGTACGAGCAAACATACAAAATATCTTATCTAGTCCAAATAAGATTTTGTCAATGAAGCAGACAATTAAACAATTACAATTAAATATTTGGATTATTTACTTCCACAGCGCTAACAAAGGGGGGATGAATTCATTCTTATTAACAAATTACACCTCCAGATCGTCTCCCTTGTCTCGTAAATTTAACTGCCGGCTTACAAAAATATTTTAAACCCAACAAACAAATCATCTCGACATTCCCCTATAAATGTCTCAGTTAAACAAACAAAGTCAAACTGATACAAAATGAAATAAAATCGGAATCAACAAGTTTTGACATCAAACCATTAATATTCCATGTTAAAAAAGCAAAAAAGGTTTCTGTACAATAGGAAAAACCGTGTTGTTCGTGTATTCACACGTGGTAGCGGACGACAGCGATGCCAAACAGGTTTGCCTCAACGAACAGTGCTCACGTGTGACACTGCCACCAGTGACCGAGTGGTCTACCGGTGTTATGTCACTGAGGTTCCCATTTCCTGTCAAACATTTTCATCATGTGGCCGGCCGACTCCCTATCTTGACTCACTCAAGTTGCCCCGGGAATCGAGAAGTACTTTTTGCCATCGATAATTAGATGGTCAAAAATCTAGAGGCCCCTTTTCCCGTCGGCTCTTGCCTTCTTGAGATAGGGAGAGAGGCTACGTCTGATTTCTCTGACACGGAAAGAGAAATCCTCGCCAACGAAGATGTTACTGCCCTTCAACTTCGCTTTGGCTTTAAGAATTCTCAGCTTATCTTTGTACGAAGAACAGCAAGCTATGACGGGCGAGTTATCTTTTGCATTTAACCTGTGTACACGGTCAAACTCGCTTTCTATTTTTACATCCAATTTGTCTGTAACCAGGTCAAGTAATTTCCCTTCACATTGCTCATTCGTCTCAGTTTGGTGTCTGGGGATACCATAAAAATAAGATTATTGCGCTTTGACCGGCATTCAAATCGTCTGTTTTTCTTTCTAATTGTTCTACTTTAGCCAAAAGCTCAGAGTTTTTTCTCTGCCAACTCCAAGTTTTCTTTCCTCAAATCCCCACCTCCTCCCGCAGATCATCAAACCAACAATGCATAGCATCAAACTGATCGCGAAGGTCCTTTAGGCTATTTTCCATTTCAGCAAACTTACAGTCCAGCTTGTTCATCACGTCTGCTATGGTGGGTGACTGTGTGGAAAACAGAGTCATCTGCCCGGCGTCCAGAGAAGCCCCGGTCCTGTCCATGCTGGTCCTCCGTCCTGTAGTGGCACTCTGGCTGCCCGTCCTCGACTGCCGCACGCCGGTGGGTCCAGGGGTTCCGCTCGACGTCTCCGCAGCGTAGTAGCAAACTGCCCCAGAACATCAGCGTGAGGAGCAAGCCTAGGGTTACACCGGCAGCTCTGGTTCGCGGTGTCAGCATGGCGACCCGATTTGCTGCTTTCTCTGTGGCCCTTTTCAACATGAAGTTGACGTAGATAGGTAAAAAGGAGCCACAGGATGCCCTGAAGACAAGGGGGCTGAAGGCATGGTGTCTTCTGTACCTGATGACTGAAGTACAGGCTCCTGCTCGACCTCAGTCCTCTAACATTGACGAAAACAGTGCGACAATGTCAACAGCGATCCGCACGCTACAAGCCGCGGCTCACGTCCCCCGAGAGACAGAGAGAGAGACAGAGACAGAAACAGACAGGGAATTCACATACATTGAAACTACACATCTTTCCATTATGCTCAGTCTTCTCTGTCTGTCTGCCTGTCTGTCTATCTGTCTCTCTGTCTCTTTCTGCCTGTCTGTCCGTCTGCCTGTCTTCCTGTCTGTCTGCCTGTTTGTCTGCCTGTCTCTGAATCTTTCTCTGTGTCTAAGTCTGTCTCTGTCTACCTGTCTGTCTTCTCTCTGCCACTGCATCACTATAATTTTCCACTTTTCTCTCTCTCTCTTCCTGTCTCTTGATTTTCTTGATTGTCCGTCACTTTGTATCTCTGCTTTTGTTTCACTCTTTTTATGGCTGGTTCTGTTTGTGTGTGTCTGCCTCTTTGTTTCTCTTTTCTCTGTCTGTCTCGGTCTCTCTCTCTCTCTCTCTCTCTCTCTCTCTCTCTCTCTCTCTCTCTCTCTCTCTCTCTCTCTCTCTCTAACTTAAACTCTTTTTTTTTGTCCTCTACTTACGAGTTTTCTTTAGCGATGCTTTTTTGTGATTTTTATAATATTGACTGTAAAGCGCATAGAGCTTGCTTTTACGTAATGCTTTAATCACACAATGAAAATGAAATTGCTGTTGTTGTTGTTGTTGTTGTTGTTGTTGTTGTTGTTGTCATTATTCATGATAAGAACATCGTAGGGTTACAGAATTGTCATGTCTCTCTCCTTTCGTACATTGTAAAAGTAATTGGTTTATGCCGTGTTTTCCAGAAGCATACGTAAAACAGTTCTTATCCCTCCATCACCTCTGTGACAAAGACCATCTTTTAGAGTATGATCCAGCATCGCAAAGACCTTCATTTCATGTGGAAGTAGACGTCATCCCATCATCAATCGCCCATTTTAGCCTGAACCAAAATGTCACTGCTCAGTCCAATGCCAATTCAACTGTTTCTCGGTATCAAATTTGCTAATGAAAATTGAGCTGGATTTGGAACAGACCAAGGGTTCAGACACAATTTCACCTCTGACTTGTTCTATTAAATGGAGCAAGAATATTCCTGTAGACGACGCACGCACAGCCAGATTTCTTTGTCGCAAATTTATTCGTGTTTCTTCAGTGAATGTGGTTTATGCCGTTAACAATTAAAAAAAGAAAATCAACGAAGAAAGACTTCTGTCTAAATTTCGTGTTCCGAGACACAGATCACACAGAAAAGAAATGAATGGATTGGTTACAAATGTAGATTTTCTCCTTTTACACTTCTTGTCTTCACACACACCAAGTTATCCATTCTCAACCCATCCATTCTTTTCTTTGATCCTAGTAGTTAAGGTTCCACCCTCTCCAGGCGTATTTAAGTCTTCTATCCTATCGTGTTTCCATTGTCCCTGCCTCCACATCCCTCATCCATTAACGTCTTAACTCTCTAGTACCAAACCATAGAAATCCTTGAGATGAAATTTTTATTTTTTGCAGAATGAAGTCATTTGTGGTTGAGAAATACATTGCATGTTATACTTTCTGGATATTTGGTTTAACATTATGGGATGGCCTATTTATCATATATGATATATATTGGGCATTTGGGACACACAAATCCTAATTACCATATATGATAAACAGTGTGTTCATACATTTGCACTGAAACTTTCATGTTATATTTCATTCACTGCTTTTCTACTGTTTTCAAGTCTCAGACATAGGCATATTGACATGTTCTGTTGTTCTCAGCAGACATAGTGTCTTAGCAGGAAGACGTGGAACAGGTTGTAGCAGTTCCAGTCCTTGCTCAGGCATAGGTGCACTTTGGATTTGCTGCAGTAGACAAAGAGAGGTCAGGCTCTTGCGGTCCCTGTTCTTGCAGCTCTCTCCTGTTGCTTTCCACTCAGGCTGGTCCCACAGCCATCTAGACGAACATCTGGAATTGGAATAGGAGTTCTTACAATCTGTCATGTGCTCCTGCGCAGGTTTCTCAGGGCATTATCGTCATCACTTCCACACGGTCTACTCCTTGTCGTGGTGTGGGAGCTGTGTACCTCTGTGACCCAGAGAGCTATGCCAGCGGGAGCTGCATGCTCCTGGTAGGGCCACCCAAGCTGGACAGGTCGAAGGGTAGAGGTCAGACTAATGTAGACCAACTCGGCCGGAGGTTAAAACGGTTTTTGTAGGGCTAACACCCCTTCTTGGGCAGATGGGGCTCATTAGTCTGGGAAGACAGCCCACCTAAGAGAAGGAAAACTCTGATCTCAAAACCTCCCCTGCCTTGCGGCTATACCCACTCTTAGGAAAGGTTTCGGGAGTCAACCCTGAGGAAAAATCCGGAGTCGAAGTCCCCAGACAGTCCGAGGCTGTATACAGCAACGTTCTGGCAACTCCTGCGACGGCACTGGAACCATGTGTATCGGCGTTTGCCTTTCCAATGGACCATTCCAGCGATGTGGAGGGGGGGGGGGGTGGGGGTGGGCTCTGCTGCATGGGTAACAGCTTGCCCTCCATACTTACTTACCCAGGCTTTGCGCTCTGGAGAGGTCACTCCAGCTTCGCTTTGCAGCGTCGACAAAACACGGGAAGTAGCAGTCTACCGGGTATAAATCTGCATACTCAGTTGGCGTAGAGTCAGACGCCAGGGGCTGCTACCGACGGTGGGAGAGATCATCGCATCTCACTGGGCAGCTACCGCCCGCCTTAAGCTGGGCAGCCCCCAGCCAGTAAGGTGCTGCCCCGCCACGGTCCGTTAGCCTCACTGGGTGCGTGGGGTTTAGGGTGAAACCCGACAAGCGGATCGATAACTATGCACCAGGCAACAGAAAAATGAAAACTTCCGCCCTTAAATTGGGTACGTGGAACATAAGGACAACGACACCAGGCTTTTCTGACGACCTGCAGGAAGTAAACGATGTTCGCAAGACAGCCGTCATCGACAGAGAACTGAGCAGACTGGAGATGGACATTGTCGCCCTTCAAGAAACCAGGCTCCCAGAAACAGGATCTGTGAGGGAGAGAGACTTCACCCTGTTCTGGCAGGGCAAACCATCAGACGAGGTCAGAGAACACGGCGTAGGATTCGCAGTTAGAAACAGATTATTGGAGTCTATAACACCACCAGTAGAAGGAACAGAACGAATCCTGTCTCTCCGACTCCAAACATAATCGGGACCAGTCAGTCTAATTAGTGCTTCCACAGCAGAAGCAGCAAAAGACAAGTTTTATGACGACCTCAGCGCTGCTCTAAGGAGAATTCCCGACAGAGAATTACTGTTAATCGCAGGCGATTTCAACGCCAGAGTAGTGTGTCGATCACATCTCCTGGCCCACCTGCTTGGGTCAGTTCGGCACTGGGAAAATGAACGAGAATGGCCAGCGCCTGCTAGAGCTCTGCTGTCATCATGGGTTGTGCGTCAGTAACACCTTCTTCAACACGAAGCCTCAGCATCGAGTCTCCTGGAGACATCCGCGATCAAACACACTGGCATCAGTTCGATCTGATCCTCACCAGACGTGTCAACCTTTTCAGCATCAAGATCACTCGCAACTACCAGAGCGCTGATTGTGACACTGACCATTCTTTGGTGTGCAGCAAAGTGAAGCTTCGCGCAAAGAGACTGCATCGACACCAGCAAAACATACGATCAAAGAAAAGTGAAGGCGTTCGCGCGCGTGTTGGAGGATTCTCTCTCTGGCCCACCCACTGCAAATGCCCAAGACCGATGGGAACACTTCAGAGATGCTGTCTATAACGCCGCCATGTCCACCTTTGAAAAAAAAAAAAAAAAAAAAAAAAAAAAAAAAACATCCAGCAAGTCAGCTGATTGGTTCGAAGCCCATTTAGAAGAAATGACACCAGTCATCGAGGCCAAGAGAAACGCTCTGACAAACCAATCCCAGTGAGCAGAACCTCCAGGTTTTCCGTGCTGCTCGCTCCAAAGTCCAGCAGTGTGCCAGGCAATGCGCCAACGATTATTGGCTTCAGCTCTGCTCCCAGATCCATATCGCAGCTGACACATGCAACATTAAGGCGATGCATGACGGCATTAAGCAGGCACTGGGCCCAACACAGAAGAAAACTGCCCTTTTGAAATCAGCTACAGGGTAGGTGATTCAGGACAGAGAACAACAGATGGAGCGCTGGGTAGAACACTACACTGAACTATATGCAAGGGAAAATGTAGTCACAGAAGATGCCCTGAATGCCATAGAGCGCCTACCAGAACTGGAAGAGCTTGACAGAGAACCACCATAGACGAACTCAGGAAGCCCTGGACTCTCTTGCCTCTGGCAAGGCACCAGGGAAAGACGATATTCACGCCGAAGTACTGAAGTGCTGTAAAGAGACACTTATCACCGACTTGCATGAAATCCTCTGCCTCTGCTGGAGTGAAGGCGAAGTACCACAAGACATGAGGGATGCTAATGTCGTCATACTGTACAAAAACAAAGGTGACAGAAGCGATTGCAATAATTATCGTGGCATATCCCTCCTTAGTATCGTTGGGAAAGTCGTTGCACGAGTAGTACTGAAGAGGCTCCAAGTACTTGCAGAGCAAGTATATCCTGAATTGCAGTGCGGTTTCCGTACCAACAGATCCACTATAGATATGATCTTCTCCCTTAAACAACTTCAGGAGAAATGTAGGGAGCAAAGGCAGTCACTCTTCAACAGAGCTCAACAGGCGCATCGGCAAGGCAGCTACCACCATGACCTGACTGACCAAGAAAGCATGGAATAACAGCAAGCTGACCGAGCACACAAAGATCCAGATCAGCAGAGCCTGCGCCGTGAACACCCCTCTGTATGGCAGCGAGTTTTGGACTTTGCGTGCCCGACAAGAGCAAAAGCTCAATGCTTTCCATATGCGTAGCCTCCGACGCATTCTGAACATCACCTGGCAGGACAAGGTCCCAAACAACACTGTCCTGGAAAGAGCCGTATGCACCAGCATGAACACGCTGCTGAAACAGAGACGTATGCGCTGGTTCGGCCATGTTGTCTGCATGGATGACGGACGGATCCTAAAGACCTCCTCTATAGAGAACTTGTGCAGGGAAAACGTCCCACAGGTACACCACAGCTGCGATTCAAAGACGTGTGCAAGAGGGACCTAAAAGCCTTGAACATTGACCAGAACAACTGGGAAGCAACAGTCCTCGAACGGTCAGCCTGGAGACAGACTGTCCAGAAAGGTCTCTCCAAGTTCGAAGAGACACTCGTTCAGCAGCACAGGGAAAAGAGAATGAGAAGAAAGGCTGCAGCCCAGGCAGACAGACCAGCGTCAGACTTCACCTGTGCCCTCTGCCACAGGGACTGTCATTCCCGCGTCGGACTGGCCAGCCACACCCGTCGCTGTACCAGAATAGACACCTACAGCGCAACTCCATATCTTCCGAGACTGAAGGATGCTTGAATTAACAGCAGATACTGTTGGAGTAGGATCAGTACGCGTCATGATCCCGTCATCAACGGCTTTGACCTTGCCAGATGCAGCTTCTCCATCGTCATCATCAGTACTCTCGTCCCGCGCTAACCATTCTTCACCGGAACTGTTCGACACTTCATAATCGCTGTCACCCGGGATGACAAAGTGGCAGACAATTGCGACAGGAACCTGGCGTGTAATCATGCTGAAAAAAACACACACACACACACACAAACAACAAACAAACATAAGAAAACTCCTCCAGCATAATGAGACACATATACGCACAAACCTGTGCATACGCTTACATCTTTACCTTCGCATATACGCACAAACGTGTGCATACGCTTACATCTTTACCTTCCGTCTCCCAAAATTCTCGTACACGTGTATGTGTGCGTGCGCGCACACACACACACACACACACACACACACACACACACACACACACACACACACACACACACACACGTGCGCACACACGCATGTTCGTGCGCCATTACACGCGTATAAACGTGCACTCTCTCTCTCTCTCTCTCTCTCTCTCTCTCTCTCTCTCACACACACACACACACACACCACACACACACACACACACACACACACACACACACACACACACACACACACACACACTAACATATTGTCACCATAAACTGAAGCACAAATGCATTTTATGATTTTTATTACTGAAAAATAGCACACGAACGTCAGACATGCTCGAGACAAACTGCCTGGATGATGTTCAGCCTGATGTCCTTCTTCTTCGTGGTAAACTTGGCTGTGGTGATGCGGGAGTTGACAGGTTCCCATCCGATGAGTGCCCCCTGTGCCTCCGGTGCCAGCACCAGGGCCACACCCTCAGTGTGGGGGGCTCCATCGTCTGTGTGTCCTGGTACAGCAGCTGTTCTCCAGATGAAAGTCTCAGCTGTCCTGACTGTAGCCACCTTGTCTCACTCAGTCCTAGCCCTCCGATCTTGTAGTTTTTCATCTCTCTCGCAACTTGGATGTTTTTTCCTGTTTCGTGCATCGTTCTGATGTTCCATGTGGCTACTCTCGTCGTTGTCCTGGGTGTTAGAAGGGGAGTCAGCCTTGCAGCTTCCTTTGTAGTCGTTGGTACTAGAGGGTAATGATACAGTTGTTAGGTGGGTTATATGCTGCAATAATATGAAGTGAAATTCTCTGATGACTATTTGTCATACGCGTCCACCTTTTTTTTTTTCCCCAAGTCTCATTATCATCAAATTGGTCAAAGAACAAAGATATGCAGAGTCAGAGACGTATCCATCAGTATGATGAAATTCCACCATGCGGTTCCAGTCTCCACCTAGCACAGTTAACAAGACTGACAAGAAACCAACTGGGGCTTAAGATATCACAAATGCAAGCCTTTCGTCGAACCCGAACCCACGACCTCCTGGGATGCTAATCATTGTGCAATGGTGGCTGGTCTGAGAAAGTTCCAGAATCTATAATACATGAGTTAACTTGGAGAAATAGTGTGGAGAGAGAGAGAGAGAGAGAGAGAGAGAGAGAGAGAGAGAGAGAGAGAGAGAGAGAGAGAGAGAGAGAACATTATTAAGGTATGTTCAGTCCTGTTTTGTTTTATATCAATCTTCATAAAAACTAGCCTGATGTATTATTCGCAATGTTGGGGGTTTGCTGGTTTGATTGTTTTGTTTATCTGCAAAGTATTTGATACTACGCTTTGTTAGAAATGTACCACCTTTCCAAAATGATCACAGAAGAAACGGTGCCAGAATCACTGTCTATTAGTCTCCGTAATTAGGTTAGGAAATCCGTGTTAGTGTACACATATCATCGTAGAAATTTTACACATTAAAAAGCAGTTTTGATTTACAATCTGTCAGCTTTGTGTTGCTACATAGGCGTGATACTTTTCTATTTGAAATGTAGATCGACCATGTCTGTGTCACGACATTATGTAATGTTGAACCTCCCCCTCTTCCTCTGCCACATTTATCTTCGAAGATGATCACATCAACTGGACTCAGCAATGCAGTCGTGCTCCATAGATACTTCAGGCTACCTTATTTTCATCTTAGTTTCTTAGGGCGTGGTCAAAGGTTGTCGCACTCGGCATGCTATGCTAAAAAATGTGATAGTTGTCCAACTTCCAGACGACATGTGCTTGTAATTATTTACACGAAGTTGTGTGAAGGTATTGTTCATTGGTTGGTGCTATTATTTGTTGCCGATCGTTCGTGGATTTTGATTCAATTACCATTTTGTTTTATACACATAATTAAGAGGTGAACAGTTGAATCAGTTCAAATTTTAAATAGCAGGCAAAGAAGTGTGGTGCACGTACATAATTCATTAACAAAGTTTCGCCCTGACAAGACCGTGTTGTGATGAGCAATGTTCTGTGAAGTGATGGTCTGTGCCTGAAGGCGTGAGTATGGCACTGTTGACACATATGTGCATGTGTAGAGAGATTCCCTGTTTTTAACTTGCATGATGTCAAATTAAATGTCCATGAATGAAAAACCATAGTCACATGAAGCCGATGAATCTTCAAACGAAAAGAAATTTCTGCACACCGCTGATATAATACAAAACGTTTCTGGTGTGGGGTACAGGAATTATGTCTATGGAGAAATGTACTTTTATACCGCTACTCAGCCATCACTGATAATTCTGTCATTCTACAAGTGACGGATTATCATCAAGACGATCAGATATTATATGTAGTGTAGTGACGCACGGATGCAGTACGCATAAGCACTCGCTTCACCACCGGAACCGGAGGGTGCACCTCACATGAGCACTGCTCACTCAACAACAGACGACAGGGGCTAAACCAAAGGAGAGGTATTCGATTTGCAACCCCCGACGGATCAACACCTCCAGTTCTACGCTCTCCAACGACCAAGACAGACCCAGTCCACACCATAGCCTCTGCACCATACCTCAGCGGACGCCCGTCCTCTACGCTTCCCTACTAGAGACGTGAGGCATCCTGTCACTACCACCAACCAGGGCGCGGGCTGCAGCAAACTCCAGCGCCGAGACAACCTACCTTTCCTGACTGACCGGACGTGGCCATTGTGCCTTCTCCTGGTCTCCCCACACCTGCTGACCCTCCCACGAGCTGAGCCTGTTGAGTTTTTACCGGTGTTAGTCGCAGACTGATTACCCACTCGCTATTCCAGTTACTGTAGGGTGAGTTGCAGTATGTGCGTGTGTATGTGTTTGTGTGCATGAGAAGTGGCAAGGATACAAGGAACAGTCATATCACTAGTTAGGTTACATATCACACTAAGCCTCCCTCTTAAAGTGTAGGGTAAACACTTTATATATTTTCCTTCCTTAAACTGGATCACAGACCTTCCCACTGAACTAGCCAAGACCATCATACGTATTTTCTGGAAAACAACAAAAAGAATTACTATCACCCTCTTATTTCATGACTGCTCAAAACCCGGGCACACTTCTGTGTCAAGGAAGAGACTGCTCACTCTGGGATCTTGAGGAATGTGAAAGATCAAAACACATCGTCCATGCATTTCTGCTGAACAAGGACCTCGACAATTTAACTTCCTCCATTCACATGTCTTTTACGTTTGTCCATGCCCTCGGGCTCCGTGTCCCTGACCACCTCCACAATGGACCCTCACTGGAATCTGCAGCAGTGACGGACCCCCAGGATGGGTCAAGTCCCTGTGGAGACCCAAGAGCAGTCACAGAACAGGAAACATCACCACCGGTCTCCGTCAGTGACCTTCACCTTGTGAGTCCCTGTCAGTGCACCCCTCAGCAGGTTGTGCTGCATACACCTACCCCCTCCGCATCAGTGTTGCTGTCTTCCACTGATACCAAGTCAAAAACATTCAAGACAACACCGCTAGGACCTAGAAGTAAAAGACTTCGCAGACGGACTCTCTGTCTCGGACGAAACCAAAAACAAAGTCTTGCGTTCATGTGTCCACACATATAAACAAGAGTTTCACCGGCTAAAAGAAGGAATTAATGATCTAGATGCATTCCAACTAGACATGAAAAATACGTTTTTGTCATTGACTGTGGACGCAAAAAAACGGCAACAAAAAACGAACTGAAAACGTTAATCAGTTCGACATGGAGTCCATCAGTTAAAGATTTGATGAGCTAAATGTTACAATATCTCTGTTGAGGGAATTGTTGCCATTTTAACAAAAGAATATCAATCGCTTAGTTCCCAGCTTGGCAACCTCCATTCAGAAATCAAATAAATGAAGACAATGAAATCAACGGTTGATGCCGGCACTCAGTTCAGCGTGAATGAAATAGATTTAGGGAATACAGACAACACAGCAAAGTCTCTTAATGCCTCTGTTTCTCAGAAATCTGCGATCCCACAGCCAGCTCAGCACTCAACTGTCCATGACAGTGCCAACAGTTCTGTGGAGAGTGGGACAGCCTTCCTCACGTGCGGTTAAGCTCACACCTGAAGGTCATCCTGCTGATCAAGGCACTAAGCCCGCAGAACTGAATAATACCGCTGCCTTACTCTCTGATCCAGCAAAGAGCTCCTGTCGAACCTGACAAAGAGGTTGTTCAAACCTGTAAAAGACATATCGTGATTACAAATAATGGGCACTTGACACAGCTTAATGTAATGTATATACATATATATGTTTGAATATTTATACTTGCTGTTATTTTGAAGGTTCAACATGTGCGATGTGACCATATTCAGCCAGTATAAATAACGGGTCACATCATTTGTAGGAAACATGGGTTGGAATTGGAAAATGAGTTCAGACCCTGGTGGGCAGGGAAGACATCCAGATTGTAGTTTGGTGACCCTTGCTGTATGCTAGTGTGTACACAGGGTTAGGCAGTCTGTGTGGGGGGTGGGTTCGGATGAGGCCCTGACTCTATGCCAGTGTGTACACAGGGTTAGGCAGTCTGTGTGGGGGGTGGGTTAGGATAAGGCAGGGGCTCTGGCTGACTCTTTGCCAGGGTGTCCACAGGGGTTATGCAGTCTGTAGGGTGGTGGGTTAGAATGAGGCAGGGTCTCTGGCTGACTATGCCAATGTGTACACAGAGGTTAGGTAGTCTGTGTGTGTGTGTGGGGGGGGGGATAGGATCAGGCCCTGACTCTATGCCAGGGTGTACACGGGGGTTAGGCAGTCTGTGAGGGGGTGGGTTAGGATGAGGCAGGGGCTCTGGCTGAGAGGACCGATTGTAATCATTTTGCCTCACCAAAGCAGGGAAATGCTGCGTGGACTGTAAAGGGGGTATGGCATGATTTCTAACCTGACCATTGTTGCAGCTATAATCCTCTTGGTTTAAATAACTTTTATTTCAATAAAACAAATGAACAGAATACATTCATAATTGACAGGACAAATGAGCAACAACAAGCCCTGGGCTTATACTGTGCTCAAATAGACATTTACAATATATTGGCGGTTAAATACATTCACAATATACTAAGCATTTCACTTCGTGCTTGGGATTTTTTTAAGGAAACATTGAAAAAGAAAAAGAAAAACAAAAACACGTACAAAAAAAAAAAGAAAAAAAAGAAAAAGAAAGTCCGAAAAAAAAACACAGTAGCAGAGAAATAAAATAAATTAATAACATGTAAAATCGGGAAGAAGGGAGAGAACACAGCAATCATGTCATCAACAAAAATATGTGAACCCTTTACAAACACGAAAGAAACTTACACAATAACGTAAAGTGGTTTAGGGTAGAAACCATCGTTTCCATAAGTATTGTGTTGAAGTATAATAGTTCAATTTGATTAACTTTTTTTTTTTTTTTTTTTCCCCCCTCTTTTCTTTTCCACTTTTCATTTTTTCCATTTCCTGTTATTGTTTTTTCTTCCCATTGGAAGACACTATGACATCGATACTTAAGCAGAGAAAAGATTTACTAATTTCCGCGATGACGTGGGCTAAACAGTAAGTAAAATAAACTATCTATCCAGTACACTACGTCTTGGGCCAATCGACTTGTCAGTCAGCCTCTTATTTCAGGAGTAAAGAAATGGATCATAGTGAATAAATAAGAGCCAAACTATAAAGTTACAGAAAGTAAAATATGAAAAAGGCAAAAACAATTTTTAATGAGAAGGTCAGGGCTGAAATCGGTTCGATTCGGGAAAAACTGGTGTACTTTTCCAAATATTAATGAATTCACATCAGGTTGAAGATCACGGCTACCTTCTAAAAGAAAACGTAATTGGGTATAATTCTGTGGAAGAGTCAAAATTGTGTTTTCACGAACTATATTAAATAAGGGACAGAATAACAAATAGTGTTCTGCTGTTTCTCTTCCATTGCCACAGCTACAAGGAGGATTATTATCCAGATGTCGGTTAACCATATCGTTCTTTAGATCGCTCATACCTAAACGGAGCACCTTTCCATTCAGAGCTATAATCCTCTTAGCGGGGGTAGTAGGAATGATGGACAGGGCCATAGTTAGAGGCCTAATCTGGACCCTCTGTGTTACACTGAGCCTGAGAACAGGAATACAGATCACGCTGAAAGACATTACCAATAGAAGTAGTGGGGCAGTGTGACAAACGGGCGTCAAGGATGTTTTCATGGGTAGCTTGTGATGAATAGTTGGATTGGTAATAATACCAGGTATCACACAAGCTGGGAACAGGTCGGGAGGTACGAGGAATACCATGAGGAGCGGAACTGCCGGTCGGGGGACACGTCATAAAAAACGGCATTGGCAAGTCTGACATTATCAGCGTTGGATCTGGAATGAAAATCACGTGACGTTTTGTTCCCTTCCTGCCAACCGTTTGGCAAACCCCATTCTGTCTGGTGGTCTTTGTGCTGTGGCAATGTTTCTACCAGCCAGTCCAAGACAGCATACTTGAATTTAGAGGCCATTTGAGCTGTATCCTTAAAACTGGAGTGGGTGAAGTCTTTGCACATGATCAGCTTAGGAGCATCCAAAGCAGCAAGAAAAGCATCAGTGTTATCTATAAAAGTAGCTTTGGATTGGAAACATGCTTCCTTAAGATTTCGGTTTGTGGGAAAAACATTATTTAAATTGTGCCTGCCTTTGCCGGAATTAAAGAGCTGAATGCTATTTTTGATGAAGGAAAGACTTCCTGACATAGGTTAATTAATTGTGTCCACTGTTGAACATTGACTTGTCCCGACGGGCAGTCACTGATACCAGGTATCACACAAGCTGGGAACAGGTCGGGAGATACGAGGAATACCATGAGGAGCGGAACTGCCCGGTCGGGGGGACACGTCATAAAAAACGGCATTGGCAAGTCTGACATTAGAATACAGTTACTTCAATGTTCCGCGGTTCAAAGAAGAAATATTAAAAAAAAGTGCTTTGTAATGGCTCGAAAAATAACTCAAAACCAATTTGGAAGGCAATAAACATTCTTGCACGTAAGAATTCAGACAAAACAGCCAAAGTTCTGCATGAAAGTTCTTGTGGTAATTTAAATCATCAGTTTGTCGCCAATGCTATGGTAAAAAAAAAAAAGATAGATCTGATATGAATGACTTAAAACTGCTAAGATTTTTGTGAATCTAAAACAATCATGTCAGAATGTTCCATTTCTCCATTGACGATTTATGATGTTTATTTTCATCTTGTACATATGAAACAGACAGTTACACTGATTTGGATGGAAAAACTTCTAAAACTTAGCGCTCCTTTTTTATTACTGACACTTTGACGTATTTATATAATCTCTGTATTGATAAAAGTTATTTTCTCAACGTTCTCAAACAAGCCAAAATAATACCACTTTTCAAATCTGGAGATAAAACTGATCTTTCACATTATAGACCAATTTCAGTCTTATCTAATCTCTCCAAGCCTCTAGAAAAGCATGTTAATAAATACCTTGTGTCCCATATTTCAAAATATGACCTGCGGCATCCCAACGAGTCTGGTTTTAGAGTCAACTACTCTTGCCACAGCACTAACACATCTCGTAGATCAGTGGCAACAAACATAGATGATTTGAAATTCGCTGGTGTTCTTTTTACTGATTTCGCAAAAGCATTTGATGTGATTGATCATAAATTACTTCTGAAAACAATGGCTATCTATCAAATTTCCAATCAAGTCCTCCTTTCATAAAATCGTTTCTATCTAATCTTCAACAATCTGTTTTCCTCTACAACAAACTGTCTACTTTTGCGCCACAAAAAATTTGGTGTGCGACAAGGATCAGTCCTTGGTCCTTTATTTTTTTTTAACTCTATGTTGATGACCTCTCCTTACATGTCAAAGATTCATGTGCACTCTTTGCAGATGATACATCTATCGACTCTAAACATTCTGACACAAATCAGTTATCCATGAAATTTCACTTCTCATATGCCCTTTTTATACATTGGTGACAAGCAGCTTGAAGAACTCAGCACTAAATAAAGTTTTGGACAGATTAGTGAAAGTGAATATATTCACACCACGGTTATTTCACAAAGAACAGAAGCAAGTCAAAACTACCCCCATATGACTTAACTGCCTTACGTCTGGCCATCATAGATCTGTTTTGTCAAAAGGAGGTGGTGTGCCAGGTGTGCACGAGGAGGTGGTGCGCCTGGTTTGGAAGAATCCTGGGCACAAAAGAGGGGACAGGGAATGCCAGCTAGCCATTTCCGAGTCTGCCGATGTCCCCTTCTCTTCCAAGGCAACCATTGACCCTCCCCTGTCCAAGACAGCCTCCCCCCCCCCTGACCCCCCCCCCCCCCCCCCCCCCCCCCTCCAAGACAGCCACTGACCCTCCCCTGTGTCATCGTTCACTTCGGAGCTAGTCAGCTCGACCCCCATGGCGCCCCCTCTGACTCTCCCCCCTCCAAGACAGCCACTGACCCTCCCCCGTCATCGTTTCAGAGCTAGTCAGCTCGACCCCCATGGCGCCGCCTACAGTCAGTGAAGCCCCGAAGTCTAAGAGTGGGCAGGGCAGGGAGAGAGGGAGGAGAGTGGAGCGTCAGAGCACTCTGGTCAGCTTCGGCAGTGTCAGTTCAGACAGTAGCAAACGACGTCGCTCAGTGGACAGGGACAGAGAGCACTACCACAGATCTGCTAGACCAGCAAAGCACTCCAGGATGGCAGAGGGCGTCTCTGATGGCGACCATGAGCTCAGCGATCAGGATGACGTCACTAGCATATGGGAATGATTTTGTCTCCTTCATGTTTGACCATTGATCTGCTTTAGGATTGCCCTGATGGCTATATTCAGTTTTATGTCTTTGCATGTTAATGGACTAAGAAGTAATATTAAAAGAAAAACGCTGTATATAAAATTTGAAGAAAACAATCACGTTATCTTTTTGTTTGTAAGAAACATACGTTACTGAAGCTGTAATAGGTTCATGAAGGAAGGAATGGGGCGGGCATCTGGTGTATGCCGAAGGATCAGCCAGAAGTAAAGGCCAGTTGATCTTGTTTCGTAAACAGTTGAGTACTCGAGCGAACGTTGCATTACAGTAAGGTGATACGTACTGGGATGAAATTTATATTTGTAATGTCTATACTCCAAACGAAACACGTGAAGCAGAATTTTTTTTAAACACCACTGTTAATACTTTGAATAATATTTGATTGTGAAAACTAATAGTCTGTGGTGACCTCAATACAGTAATGGATAATGAATTGGATATCATATCTGGTGAAAAGCACCCCAAGAGTGTTGTTAAGAGTTTTCAGAATTTAGCAGAATCCTGTGATCTTTATTATGCCTGGCGACAGTTCAACATCGACGAAAAAGAATTTACCTGGTCTCGTGTGGTGAAAGGCGTCTTTATTGTAAGACGTTAAGACTACATATTATTAAATAAGAATATTATGGATGTTGTGTGCTTGAATGTAGCATTAGTCCCTTTCCCCAATCTGACCATAGGGGTGTATATGTAACTTTGAAGAGTTGTAATGCAGAGTGTGGACCAAGCTACTGGAAAGTTAAAATGCACTGTTAAAAAAAAGCAATACATTGATAAGATCAATAGAGTAATTGAAACCTTTGACTTGGATACAGCCAATGCAAATTTAACACGCATATGAAATGGGAGCTACTTAAATTAGAACTTAAAAAGGAAGCCTTACAATACAGTAAACAAAGAGCAGTAAATAGAAAGAACAAAGTCACGAGTTTGCAGGCTGATTTACAGCGTTTTGATTCTTTGCTTGCAAAAAGCCGCACAATTTGGAGACTGTTAAAAAACGTGAACAGCTTAGGCTGCAGTATGATTTATTTGAACAAGAAACACACACACACACACACACACACACACACACACAGTGCTCAGGTACGCTCTAGGATGAACTGGATAGGAAAAGGTGACAAAAATACTAAGTTCTTCTTAAATCTCGAAAAATCTAGAGCTAATGCTAAACTTATACTAAAATCCTAAAGTCCAGAAAGAGTATTTTGAACAGCTACATAGTCATAAGAATAGCAGTAAAACTGTTGAAGAGGAAGTTGAGTTATTTTAAATGGCTGTGATGTACCTCGCCTGAATGATGAACAGATAGCAAGTTGTGAGGGTGAAATCACTTGTGAAGAACTAGCAAGAGCATTGAAGAGCATGAAAACGGTTCTTCTCCAGGGTTGATGGATTAACCACAGAATTTATTAAGGTATTTTGGGCAAAGTTGAGTATCTATCTGGTGAATGCATTTAATACTTCTTTTGGAAAAGGTGCATTGACTTTTAGCCAATCAACTGCGCTTATTACGCTTATTCATGAAGGGAAGGATCTTTCAGAAAGCAAGCTCTCAAATTGGAGGCCAATTTCTCTTACCAGCATGGACTACAAGATACTAGCCATGTGCCTTGCACATCAGATAAATAACGTAATCCCGCTAATAATCAATGAGGACCAAGTAGGCTACGTTAAAGGCCGTAGTATTGCGTATAACCTGAGACTTATTGATGATATAATAGAATACTTGAGGATAAAGAATAAACCAGGGGTATTACTAACTAGCTTTAGATTTTACAAAAGCTTTAAACAATATTTCCAAGAAATTCATGATTACTGCTTTTAAACGATTCGGCTTCGGGGCTCAGTTTGTCAAGTGGGTAGGTGTTTTAATGGCTAACACCCGAAGTAGAGTTGGATATAATGGCTGGATATCAGAAGATTTTGATGTAAACTGTGGCATCCAACAGGGGTGTCCTTTTTCTCCCCTTGCCTTTGCCATAGCCATAGAATTACTTGCTATTAGACTTCGACATGATGAGGGTATAAAAGGTATTGATATTGATGAAATTGTCTGGTACTGAACACAGAAGAATTGTGAAAACCTTTTTTATACGTGGACGACATGACTTTACTTCTGAAACGCAAAAACGATATAGTAAAAGCACTTACAATATTAGATGCTTTTAAACTCTTGTCTGGTCTACCTATTAACAGAACAAAGTCAGAGGCCATGTGTCTTGGGCAGTATAAGGACAACAAAACGGAAGGATTTGGTTTGCGATGGGCTAAAGATATAAAAAATTTTAGGTATATACTTTTCCAATCTCTGCCCTGCTTCAGATATTGAGAAGAACTGGATAGAAAGAATAAGCATAATTAAACGAGCGTTTTCTGTTTGGAAAAAAAAACACAATTAAAATAATTTGGACAAAATCTGTGTCATATAAAGCTTTTTAGCATTACAGTTGATATATGTAATGAAAGTTATTTCATTGCCAGAAAAAGTAATCGGAAATGAACACGCTGTTATTTCGATTTCTGTGGAGAAAGAAACACTGCAATCGAAAAGCATTTTAAAAAGAGAAAAGATGTGTAGTTATAAACGACTTCTCAAAGGGGAGGGGGAGGTGTTTAAATATGACTGACATGAGGGTGTTGCTGCAGTCATTTCAATGTGAATGGCTGGTCAGGTTGTCTGAGGCCTTAGCTAAATGCAAATGGTCCTAGATTCCAAGGACATGCTTTTCAACTTTTGGAAGAAAAGAAAAGATTTTCTTTTTTAAACTCAAATGTTGGGATAAAAAAAAAATTAAAGATTTGGAGACGTGGCTTTTTAATTAAAAAAACAAACAAACTAAAAGACCATCGCATGGAATGCCTTTGGAATAATGGCAAAATCACTTACCAGGATCAGTGATATATTTCAAGAAGTGGGCAAAAAAGGTATAACCCACATACACGGTATGCTACGAACTAACTTACTCCTAACATTTAGAGAGGTTGAAGAAATCTTAGGGCCATCCACTAAACTTTACATGCAGTATATGGTGGTTTATCTGGCTGTATCATCATTTCTAAGGGCCAATTCAGGTTATGTTTTTGATGAACATAAGGAAGAACATGTTAGTTTCAATGACACTCCCTGGGAACAGCAAAGATGTTTCGCAATCATTTAATTCAAGATCTATACTGTACTCCCTCTTGTGAAAAATTTTGGCGCAATAAATTCGGAATCACTTTGGATGAAAATTATTGGAGTTTAGCCATAAAAGCAGCCTCAGAAAGCAGATTTAGAGAGTTACATTGGAAGATACTACATAATATTTATTCGACAAACATACTGCTGTTTAAAATGGGGGCCTAGCTACTAATAATAAATGTACCTATTGCAAGGGTGAAGTGGATTTTGTTGAGCACTTCTTCTTTGACTGTTATAAAATCAAACCTTTTCGGTCATGTGTAAAAATACTACTATTTTGCAGAAGTTCAATGTTCACATGGTGGTAGCCCGAACTGAAGCTTTACTTGGAATTACGGAAAAAGAGTGGCTACTCGCAAAAAAAAATGACCAGATACATCAATCACCTTATTCTTATAGCTAAGATGTGCGTTTAAACTTTCGATGTGGTACTCCTATTCACATTCAGTTCATGTATGAAAAAGAGCTGGATTTGAGAAAACTCGAAAGTCAATGGTGAAATATGTCATCGTATAAAAATCATCTACCTATCAGAATGTTCAGGTGATAAAGTGTTGCCTACAAAAAGGAAAGAAATAATTTTTTTTTTAAAAAGAGGGAAATAAAATAGGAGGAAGACCCCGACTGTAGGGGCAGAGGAGGAATACTGGAGCACATGCAGTATTTACACATTCACTCTGTTGATGTGCCCTTAGCCGACTCCTTGTTTCTCCTCGTCTCTATTTGAATAGAAGACAGTAAGATAGGGAAAAGCGGTGGTAGAAAATAAGCGAGAGAGACAGACAGGGAGATGAGAAGAAGGTGGGAGAAATGTGAAAAGAGGACGAGAGAGAGAAGAGGTGATCAAAGGGAATGGGAGAGAGAGGGGAGATAGACGGAAGGCTGGAGAGGGAGAGCAAATTCACAAATAAGCGAAACAGAGAAAATTACCACCCTAGCAAAGATGGAGAGAGAGGGGAAGAGAGGGAGGAAGGGAGAGTGAGAGAGAGAGAGAGAGGGAGTGGAGTGAGGGGGAGGAGGGAAATGGAGGGAGGGAGAGAGAGAGAGGAAGGGGAGATGAGGAGAGAGAGGGGGGGGGTGGGGGGGGAGGGAGGGATGGGAGCGAGAGAGAAAGGGAGGGGGAGGGGGGGAGATGGAAAGAGAGAGAGAGAGAGAGAGAGAGAGAGGCAGGAAGGGGGGGGGGGGGGGGAGTGAAGAGATGAGGGAGAAGAAAAGTGGTGAAATAGAAATTCAAAATAAGGGATCACTGTAGAAATTGCACGCGCTCTGGTTGGAGCCTCCCCCCCCCCCCCTCCCCTACACACACACACACACACACACACACACACACAAAATCTGCAGACACATGCTGTCATGTGCACAGGATGTGTGAAGGTGTCATGTGCACATGTTGTTTTGTCTTTTAAGATTGAACGTAAGCGGTATTGGGGTATTGAGGGAAAAAAGATCATGTGATTATACTTTCTGTTGCCCGGGTCAGTACTGCTTGGGAGCGCTGCGCGCGCTATTTAACTTAGCTAGAAAATTTTGTAATCACTTGCTCTACGCCAGCCGGGAGAGTCGCATGATCAGTTTGTTTACAGCGATTGAAGACCGATGCAAGGCTGATGCATCATTGAGATATTTTTGTCATTAATGTTGAACTGGAGAGAAGTGAAATCTTTGGGGGAAAATTGAAGAAAACATTTGTATTCAAAGAAAAGAAAAAAAAGAACCAGTGTTGTTACTCCTGTAACATTTCTTTATAAAAGAATGGGGAAAAGAAAGGAAAGGTAATATTTAAAGTAAAAAACTTATAAGGAAAGGTTACTGTTTACATCTTCATGTTTAAGTGAGTCTCCTTAGTTATTGTAGAACTGCACGTGGTTCCGAGTGTTATTGACACGCGTGGGAGTGAATGAAGGCGGTGGAGGTGCCGGATCCGACCCCAGCCTGGGACAGGTGGCGGACCTCGTCTGCAGTACCTTTCCTCAAGGAGGAGGAATCGTGTTGATGAAGAATGAGGAATTTGAGAATTGAATGTACTAATTATATTTGTTCTCCCGTAGGAGGAGGGGAAGGAAAAAAACAAGTTTTCGGTGTTTTGTGTATTTACAGACTTCAACAAAAGTTAGGACCACACCGCAGAATGCCTTAGGTGCTTTCAAAATCAAATATCAATAAAGGTTAGTAATTGCCAAGGTTTCTGAACGCGACAGTCGTCAGGCCTTCTCAATAAATGCTGCCAAGCATGCAACGGCTGCACTGACTCCCCTTGAGCGTGCAAAAAAGTGCTCTTGTTTGGCAAAACAAGCTGTTTGTCAGCAATCCGTGCACACTGACTCGAACTGTCTACAGGTGTGAAAATCCTAATGCACGTGACAGCATGAAGGTATGGGAGTGCGTTGTGCTCACCACAATGGTCATAAAAGCCGTTGAATACCCGTTCTGAAGCACAACACCAACATGCCAGCGAGACGAAGTTGAGAAATTTCGATCGAGCCCGAGCTATCGCCTGGCTGCAGGACGGAGTAGGCGTCCGAGAGGTGGCCAGAAGGCTGCGAGTGTCACACTCGGTCATCATCCGTCTGAGACAGCGCTATCAAAAACCACAGGCACCGTCCAGGAGCGGCCACGCCCAGGGCGTCCCAAGAAAACCACACAACGTGAGGACCGGTACCCCTGCAGACAGGCCCTTCGGGAGAGGAGGACAACCATCGCCAATGCCTTGAGTCAGCAACTACGTGCTTCCACCAACACAGCAGTAAGCGGGCAGACCACTCGGCGTCGCCTACATGCCGCAGCCTTGCGTTCCAGGCGACAGGTGAAGAAGCCCATGCTGACTGCAGGTCACAAGGCACGCCGACTTGCTTGGTGCCAGGACCATTTGAGGTGGACTCGTGCTCATTGGGGCCATGTCCCGTTCACCGACGAATCGCGCTTCATGGTGAGCCCCCAAGACGGCCGCATCAGGATGTGGCGGCGCCCACAGGAGCAGCTGCAAAATGATGCTATCCAGGAGGGGGCTGCTTTTGGAGGTGGCTCCATTATGGTTTGGGGAGGCATCAGCCGACACTACAGAACTCCTCTCTACCATGTGGAGGGCATGCTCAATGGGCAGCGCTACCTGCAGGAGATCTTACAGCCTCTGGTCACAGCGACCCTCCAGCCGATCGGACCCCAAGCTGTCCTCCAGGATGACAACGCCACCACACACCGCCGCTGCAGGGCTGTCAACACTTTCATTCAGGAAGCTGGGATCACCAGGATGGCATGGCCTGCGAACAGTCCAGATCTCAATCCAATCGAGAACATCTGGGGAGAACTTGGCCGGCGAGTCCGTGCAAACCGCCCACGTCCAGCTAATCGGGAAAAGCTGCTGCACGTCCTGCGACAGGAGTGGGAAAACATCCCCCAGGCCGTCATCGCAAACACCATCAACTCCATGAGGCAGCGCTGCTGTCTCGATTGTGTTGCTGCGCGGGGTGGACACATCCGTTTTTGAACAGATTAAAGAAACATGTTTGTGGATTTTCTTTTTTCCAGGGTGGGTCTCTTTACATTGCTTTATTATTGCAAAAACATTATGCAATCCAAATGAAATTGCTGTAATTTGATTCACAAGGGTTGCAATTAAATATCTGTACACATGAAACATTTTTGGTTTCGCGCGTGTTGCATTTGTCAGACAGATTGCAATGATGCGCCTTGGGTGAAAGAAGTGATTGAGTGCGTTTGCGGAGTTTGCTTTGGAGGGTGGTGCGTGCGTGTGTGGCACGACTCCGGGAAGCATGACGCATGCCTTCTCTTTTTTAGGTGGTGGGAGAGGGGGGGGGGGGGGGGGGGGGGGGTCGGTGTGTGTGTGTGTGTGTGTGTGTGTGTGTGTGTGTATGCGCGCGCGCGCGCGCGTGTGTGTGTGTGTGTGTGTGTGTGTGTGTGTGTGTGTGTGCGTGCGCCGCGCGCGCGCATGTGTGCGTGCGTGTGTGTGTGTGTGTGTATGTGTGTGTGTGTGTGTGTGTGTGTGTGTGTGTGTGTAGTGGGATGGAAAAGAGGCTGCATGAGGGAGGGAGGTGGGGGAGGGGGGTGGGAGCGAGAGGAGAGAGGAAAACGGGGAAGGGGATGGGATATATATATATATATATATATATATATATATATGTTAAAAAACAGAATGGTAAAAGAAGTTTTAAAATCGACAGGTCTGTTTCGAGTGCTGGCTCTCCTCAGAGAGAATTTGGTATTTTTGATATATATATATATATATATATATATATATATATATATATATATATATATATATAAACACTTCAAGCACGCCAAACAGGGCGCACGACACAAAATAAATCTATCTATCTATCTATCTATCTATCTATATATATATATATATATATATATATATATATATATATATATATATATATATATATATATATATATAATTCGCTATCTACTACTCTGCTGGTTCCAACGACGATGAAGGCGACAACGACGACAACGAAACGACGAAGAGGACGAAGACGACGAAACGACGAAGATGAAGTCGACGACTACAGCGTCAAGTCTGAACTTGCATAACTTCAGAACTGTGGCTAAAAAAAACAAACAAACAAACAAACAAAACTACTACACTCACGGCGTCGTCTCTGCCGGCGACAAGTTGACAGTCTCACACAGGGGCTGTGGCTCACACACAAACACACAACGCAGCGACGGCCCAGCCAACAGGTCACTGGTTCAGAACTCAGGAGCGGCGCTCTGGCTTGGCAGCAGCGGCGTCTCCAGCCCAACTGGCTCAGCGAGTAGCCGGTCCCGGGCGTAGTGGCAGGTAGGGTAGTTTGTCGGCTCTCAGGCCGATCTCTCCACGCTGACACAGAGCTGAGAACAAGGGGGTAGAACTCGCCTACGGCCCCGACCCTCGGAAAGAAGCAGCCAGTCCCCCTCAGTCCCGGGAACACTCTACCTGGGGGAAACTGACTGCCACCAAAACAGAACTGAGTCCCTCTTTGGCCTTCTGGAAAGTTGTGTTGCTGGAATCACTGCAGAGACTGCCTAACCGGTTAACGGTGCGCAGGTGAGAAGCAGTCAGATAAACATTTTCAACCGGCTTCTGGACGACTACCTTCCGGTTAGCACGGTTGCCCCAAAATTTGTGACTGGACTGGAAACAGTCCGTCACAAAGGCAGGATATAAAAATTCATTATTTCAAACAAAGAAACATGATACATAAACAACATCTACGTAAATATTTCATCTTTATCATGCAACTCTAGTTATATCATATCTTACTCATATCTTACAATGTGTATAGTGTGTGTGTGTGTGTGTGTGTGTGTGTGTGTGTGTGTATGTGTGTGTGTGTGTGTGTCCTTTTTTCAAGTTAATGTCCTTTTGAGATATATTGTATGCTACCTATACCTTTCACCCCCAAACTACCCCTTGCTCTTTTCCTTCCCCCTTTCCTACTCCTTGTACGCTCTGTTCACACGCTTTTCTATTGCATTCGTTTGTCAATGGTGTGGACAATACTAATTTGTATTGAACTGTGCAAGATCGTGTGACTGTTTGTTCCTTTTATATGTATTTGCATTAGTTTGATCTTTAATATATAGTAATTTGATCTTGAATTTTTCTTTACTTTTGCCCCAGGAAAACAAACATTTGTACTGCGTATCTCATTACCCTGGTAAAATACAATTCGTTCGTTTGCTTGTTCGTTCGTTCATCAGATACGCATATGTATTAAAGTCGTCGATTTCAGCAAAACCCGTGGATGACTGTCAAAAGATGAACGTGGGTGCCAGTTTGTAGAGAGACGCTCACGCACGCTGGCTCTGTAATCGAGCAGTTCTTGTCACCACCATGGGGCTCATTCGGTTGTGTCCTATGTAGGATCAGAACAGAAACCATTGAACAACCCCAAAGCGACTCAACAGAGTACAGTTTCCCTCGTTGACCTGATATTATTTTCTCCTTCTGTATTGCAGGTGCTTCAGCTGTGGTTGGATGAAAGCGGGTTTGGTTGTATGGACAGGCTAAAATTGGTGGCATGAAGCCCATAAGATGAGAGACAACCGAAAAACAAACGAAACACTTTATATACAACATATGCAGTGATAGACGTGTTTACAGTGAGTCTTCCAGTAACCACACCCTGTTAAAAATCAGTCATACGTGGATCACAAAGGATGGAAATAATCTTATGTTAGGGGACAACAATTGATTTATTACTACCAATAGTCCATTCAGCTTGGCATGAAAGAGTCAGCTTACTTCTAGAGCTGGATAGAGCCTCTATATTCATCACAGAGGTGCTGGAAAATCGGACTGGATAGACGGATAGAAGCAGGTTTCAGACACATTTGAAGCCTTGACTTGTCGCGTCAAACGGGCCGTGAATAGTCCTCCAGTCGATAGTCCTCCTAGATCTCTTCCTTTCACATCCGTTTCGTCTCTCTTGTGGACGCTTTTCACGGCGAGTTACAATGGAATCGAATAATTGAACGAGGACTCCCTTTCTCTCATACTTTCCGATACAGATGTCTGACCGAGGCCATAAAACAAACGTTCCAGGCTTACAATGTCTCCTCAGACGTTTGTCGTCGTCTCTTATTCCAAGTCTCAGTGACGGAGTTTATCCCTCAGCCCTCTGGTCCCTCGCTCCACTTGGGCCATTGTTACTTGCGTCGAGTCCCCTTGATCGAGTGTCAAGCGTCTTTGGTTACTAATGCTTCCAACCCCATCTCCCTCTCTCTCTCTCTCTCTCTCTCTCTCTCTCTCTCTCTCTCTCTCTCTCTCTCTCTCTCTCACACACACACACACACACTCTCTGTCTCTGTCTGTCTGTCTGTCTGTCTGTCTGTCTGTCTGTCTCTCTCTCTCTCTCTCTCTCTCTCTCTCTCTCTCTCTCTCTCTCTCTCGCTCTCTCCAGACCTAGCGCCACTTTGTGCTTGGCAAACCCTCGATGACACATTCAATAGTGATCATGTTGCTATCATCACTACCTTTGAAACTTCAAGGCATGAACCAACAGATTTAACAAGGAAAAAGTCCCAAAATATAATTATAGATTAGCTAACTGGGGTAAATTCACGGAAATATTAAAAACATTCTATGTCGACACAAAAGAATTTGATACTCAATCTATTGACTACCCGTACGATCAGTTTCAGAATGCTGTGTTTTCTACTGCGAATCAGTCAATACCTATGATAAAACCTGCCAAATCAAGTTAACAAAAAAAGCACTCAGGTAATGCCTGGTGGAATGAGACATCTGAAAAAGGGAAAAAGGAGAAAAACATTAAACTCAGAGAATATTAATTTTACGAAGCAAAGGAGAAGAGCGCGCTAAAAACCTTTTTGAGAAAAAAAAGCAAAAAATAATTTTAATCACATCACAGCACAAGCAAAACAGTAATACTGGTCTAACTTTTGTAAGAATGAAATATCAAATTATAAAGATTTCCAAAACGTGTGGGAAAAAATAAGAACAATGTAAAATGGAGTAAACTTGCCAAAATATCCTGTCAAGCTTCCAAACTCTAAATTCCCTTCTAATTTAGAAAATGCCGAAGCTTTTGTTGACATGCTCGCCAAAAATGGCAGCAAAGATAGTTTATCAGCAGAAAATAGACTGCACAGAGAGCAAGAAGAAGGAAGGTCCATCTACAACGATCCAGACTCTGTAATAAACCACTATCTAAATGCTCCCACAACAATCAAGAAGTAGAGGAATGTCTTGCTAATCTGGGTACTAGAAAAACATCAGTGGGTTTAAACGGTGTCTCTGATGAATGTTACGTCATGTGCCACCTAATGTAAAGCCGTTTATCTCAGTATTCATTCAAACATGCTGGGAAGATGGCAGTTTGCCTTCATTATGGAAGCATTCTATCATAGTTCCCATACATAAACAAGGAAAATCTCGAAGTAACATAAACAGCTACCGCCCAATTGTCCTAACGTCGCATACATGCAAACTAATGGAAAGAATTGTCCAAAACAGATCACTTTATTTTTGTAACAAACATCAAATTATCCCTATAAATCAAGCCGGTTTTCAGAAAGACAGATCAGCAACAGAACATCTAATGAAACTCACAACACATGTTAAGCAACAATTCGCAAGTCGAAAAAAACATCCTGGCAACGTTCTTTGACAGAAGGAAAGCATACGAACAAGTATGGCATGACCGACTTTTGTATAAACTGAAAAAACTATTGGAATACATGGAACCATGTATGACTATGTCAAAGTTTTTCCTTCCAAGTAGAATTATTCAAACAAGAATAGAGCATACATATTCCATCACTAGAATACTGGAAATGGTTCTTTCACAAGGATCAGTATTATCTCCAATTTTATTTAATATCCTAATCGCAGGTATAACAAAAGGCTTATCCAAAAACATAGTTTTAGTACAGTTTGCTGATGACATATGTCTGTAGATGAAAGTCACAATGAAAAAGAAAAACCCCGTTAAGATCCTAACCTTACATAAAAATCAAACACCAACATGAATTAAACAAAAATCAGTAGTTTCTTACATGAAAATGGACTGACACTATCGACAGAAAAAACAAATCTAATGCTTTTTAACTCTGGATATGACCCAGAGAAACTTCCACAATTTACTCTGAATGGGTCGGTCTTACAATACGTCAAATCTGTTAAGTTCCTAGGAGTATATTTAACATCAAAACTATCATGAACCAACATATTCATTACATTTTTGAATAAAGCAAGAAAAAGTTTAAACTTTCTAAAGACCAAAAGCAAACAAAAATGGGGACAAGAGAAAGAGAGCTTAACACTCCTGTCTTCTGTTCTTGTGCAGTCTAGACTGATTTATGCTCAAGTAATCTTCTTCAGTGCTTCACAGCATCTACTTAATAAGTTACTAAGTGTGGACTGCAAAAGCATATAAATTTGCTCTTGGACTTCTCACACATACATATAACATAGGGACTTATAATGAAATTAGAATCGTACCTTTGAACGAGTTTCGAAAAATGTTCTCTCAATTTGTTTTGAAGAACCTTTCACAGAAAAGTTTCTGTACAAATGAAGTATCTCTCAATTCAGAGACAGATTTTGCTAGAAGAGCAAAATACATAAAATCAACTAAATCTATCCAGTCATACACGTCTACTCTTCTTAATATAACCAACATTAGCCAAAGTAATATGGCTGTCAACTCGTCCTTTCCACCCATTCCCCAATGGAAACAAACCAAAGCAAATTATGACACAAACTATACTGAACTGAACAAAAACGATCCAGCATTTTTTTTTTTTTTTTTTAAACATGTAAATACCCATTTGGAAAATCAATCTAAGATCATCTTCAAATTCGTACAGTTGGTTCAGTGTTAGATGACCATAAAACAGGAGCAGCTTTTATATCACGAAAATTAAAAGTAGAGAAATTGTGTCATCTTGGCATACACTTGTCAATTTTTACTGCAGAAATAGTTGCTATTTTAATGTCCCTAAAGTATGTTTTAAATTCTTCCATAGAAAAATTGTCCACTTTTACTGTGCAGTGATTCAAAGTCAGCTCTTTCTGCCTTACAGTTTCTAAATCCAAGGATTCGTTGTAGACAATTGCAGAAATCAATTACGTGACACATCTATCGATGAAAAGAATAAATGTGACATTCTGCTGGGTGCCCTCACATTGTGGAATCTCAACAAATGAGGAAGTTGATCAAGCTGCTCGGAGAGCAGCTCGAAATATTGAAGGCATGACTGCACTGAACATTCCGTTAGATCTATCAGAATGTTATACTTTGATTAAGAAAGCATCCTTTAACAGTTTTCAAAGGTTATTGAAGTAAACAGACAGTAAATATTAATACAATTGTAGCAACTTTAGGATGCGTTAGAATTCACTTCGAACCAACTACAGAAAAATAATGTTAAATGCGCATATGGGGAAATTCTTAGTGTAAGTCACCTACTACTAGATTGTCCAAAAGCAAAGAATACAGTGTACAAGGCTCGTACTAATATAAGTCCGTCACGAGAAACGGTCCACCTTTCCCCCCCCCCCCCCCCCCCCCCCCCCCCCCCCAATAAATTTGTCGTATGCATTTTTTTGTGCTTTATAGTGTATAGATCACGAAAAATCATGTTAACATAAAGAATCTTGGGACGCACTGTCCCTTCTGGTTTTATTTTGAAGGTACCCATCTCAGGTGCCACGGCTGCTTTTCGTCGGTCCAAAACGTTCCATAAGTTTGGTGATCAACTGTGTCTTTGTTATTTAAGCTACGAGAATTTCCTCTACGTTTTTGTTGACAGCAATGCCTTCTACACGATACGTAATAATCAGAACGATAATATATGCAATAAGGTGATCGCAGTGAAGCTACGTGTGTACCCACCGTATGTCAGACGTTGCGAATTGTAAATTTGTCAAAGTGTTTGCAATAAACCGTCTCTCTCGAAAACTGTGCAACTTATTAGAAACAAAGTACACCACACTTACAAAAAACAGTCTCTTGTAATTCTTTTGATCGAGCTATGCCACATTACTATGGGCCTATGCTGATGTCCTCTGTTGCCGGTTTATCTCCCCTACCCCCTGTTGGGCTTCGAAGCAAATTTACTTTTTTACAAATTCACATTGGTCTTTTTATTAAAAAATACTTTTGTGTGCACTTTCCAAGTGTGAGCGCATGTGTGTGTGTGTGTGTGTGTGTGTGTGTGTGTGTGTGTGTGTGTGTGTGTGTGTGTACGTGCGTGCGTGTGCGTGTGTGTGCGTGCGTGCGTCCGTGCGTGCGTGCGTACGTACGTGTGTGTGTGTGTGTGTGTGTGTGTGTGTGTGTATGGCGACATCTGCCAGACTGTATTGAAATCAACCATAATCTCATCAGTTTGAGTCGCTTCCCTCGGGACAAGTAGAAAGCGACTCTTCTGATAGGTAGGATATGATAGCTTCTTCTTCTGCAGTCTCTGCACTTGACACCAGAGGATTTAACAGAATGCTTCGTAAACCAGCGGAAAAGCCCACCTTTGCAATTAGGCACTGGGACAGTTGATGGATGTGAAGATGCTCTCAAGAAAGTTCAAAGTTCAAACCTTCACTGGATTCTTCTCTGGAAATACAGCAGCATGTCAGATCAGGAAATACCATTGTGGGCTGGCTTCATTTCACAGTGTGGGCAGAACCCGGCAAAGAAGACGACATTGGACTACTTCCCTGTGATCCATCACCCAAACACCGAGTACATGACAGTCCAGGAGTGCTTGCGACTTGCAGAGGAGGCCACGAGAGAGGTTGGACATGAGTACGTTATCACTACCTTGATCTTGGGGTTTATATTAAAAGCCTACCCGGGAACCAACCTGACGGGTACAAGAAGCATATTATTCTGATCAGTACTTTCCACCTTGCCTGTGCGTACCTCAAGATGCTTGGGGAAAAGCTGGATGGTTCTGGATTCGGAGATATCCTTCTGAAGGCAGCTCTGATCTCTTCTGGTTCTCGGCAAGGGGTGCTGTCTGGCAAACATATGAACGAGCATTGTTCTGCCATGAGACAATGCTTGAGAGTCTGTAACGCTTGCTGCTGGAAAGATATCTTGAAATCAGAGAGGAAGACACGTCATTTTCGACACTGTCGGAAGACAGCATGATCACACTCCAGACAGCCTCCTGTTTCTTCTCAAAAGAGACGTTGACTGAGCTTCAGCAAGATGAAGCTATCTTCAGTTTCATGGCAGAATACGAACAGTTCAGAGATAAGAGTCAGAGAAGGAGCCTTTGGACCAACTGCACACAATTTGGTTGCCGTACATCGATCATGTATGGCTTGTCCTAACACTCCTTGAGGCTGTCAAAATCATCGATTTCCTGCTGTACGCACAAACGATGTCCCAAATGCCAGACCTCTTGTTCAGTTTCAGTGGACAAAACTACGCACACTAACTGACCTTCTTCTCAGTCTTCTTGGCAAACACTGACTTGTCACATCCTGGAGCCAAAGAGATGCTGCAGAGAGCTGCTTTTAGCGTGGCAAGTCCTTCAGTCGTAGCAATCGCTGTGCAGTGGACAAGACCATGGAAGAAACGTTCATGAAGCACGTCAAAAGCCGAGAAGGAGCTGACAGAGTTGGCGTTAGTCTCACGGTACTGCTGTCGAACCAGGAGGCCTACCAAAGATGGGTCAGGACACCCATGAGAGGTCAAGGTATCTTCATGCAACTCTCTACATAGCTGGCATGGCACAAGGTGATGAGGATGGCAGTAGATATCGTGACTTGCGTCCTTCTGAGATACTAAGTGTAGACTGCAAAGCATATAAACTTGCTCTTGGACTTCCCACACATACATATCACACTGGGATTTATAATGAAATTGGAATCTTACCTTTCTGAAGAACGAAAGCAACGTGATGTCGACTCAGGATGCAATCAAAAGTTTCATCGACCCTTTCTGTGAGGAAGCCTCGGTCAAACCCAGCGCCCTGTCACCTGGAGCATCTGTCCCAGCCAGCATTCAGCATGATGTGTTGAGGACAGAAAAAGCTGGTAAAGCCGTGAAGAAGGCGTTCATCACGCAGAGGCTGATGGCAAATGACAATACTAGATTCATTTGGCATATACTTCACTGCGCATATTCATCCCTTCAGTCATACCCTTTTTAATCAACATGCATCCTTCATGTATGCCCACCCAAACCCAGTGTCTTCAGGTGTTATATCGCCAACCCCCCCCCCCCCCCCCCCCCCCCCCCCCCCCCCCCCCCCCCCCCCCCCCCCCCCCCCCACCCCCCCCCCCCCCCCCCCAAAAAAAAAAAAAAAAAAAAAAAAAAAAAAAAAAAAAAAAAAAAAAAAAAAAAAAAAAAAAACTCACCACAAAAGGAAAACAGGCCACACGACGACGACGTTGACAGTCTCACGACGGCGACTGTGACGGTGACCAGACGAATCTGCCTGCCGAAGACGCGGATGACACAGATGACATCGACACACAGGGCCTCCACACAATATCTGTGGCATTCACAGTCACCGCCAACACAACAGCGACAGCGACGACTGCCACCAACCACAGTGACATATCACACCCACGGCGGCGAGAACACACCTCAATGGCGGCGATCACGGAGTGAGGAGTCAGTGATATGGGGGATCAGCAGCGACAGCGACTACAGCAACGACGCCAACATCACAGTGACACCAGCAACAGCGCCAACAGCAACAGCGACACTATCAACGGCGCCAGCAGCATCGGCGCCAGCAGCAACGGCGCCAACAGCAACAGCGACGTAATTGGCAAGGCTGTGAAGACCCGACCGAATGGAGAGAAAGGGAAAAGGGATGTAGCATCGGGAATGGGGGAGGACTGGGACAACAGTCCGGGGCACAGCAGGATGGGGAGTGCAGGTGGGGTAACCGCAGGCACCTGCTACGAACGCCGGTCATTCAGGGACAGGAATGCCAGCAACTGGCTGTCCACCGCTCCCCGACAAAACGGCCCTGCACCATCTGGTTGTACCGGGGGCCCACAGGATGGTGGCAATGCGCCCCCACCTGCACTTGACATAACTGTTCCCCTCCAACCGTAGATATACATAGCTACATACATCACTGATTACGGTAACCCCTTAGTTCATCCCTTCCCAGGATTTTTTCTTTACGCACCCCAGAGCCTACTAGATCCATAAGCAAGTTACATTTATCACTATCTCAGTCTGCTATACTACCAAGTTGCACTTCTCTTTGTGCTGCAGCATACACAAGAGCCACTTCTAATACACATGCAACATTAAGGCAATGTATGATGACATCAAGCAGGCACTGGGCCAAACACAGAAGAAAACTGCCCCTTTGAAATCAGCTACAGAGGAGGTGATTCAGGGACAGAGAACAACAGATGGAGCGCTGGGTACAACACTATACTGAGCTATGTCACAGAAGATGCCTGAATGCATAGAGCCCTACCATAA
>JADBJO010012306.1:5000-17500 GCA_016801955.1 Conus betulinus
CTCTGCCATGAACTCCACGCGGGAGTCGTTCAATTCTAGTTCGCTTGCCATTCTGTTTTCTTTTCTGTTAATGCCGCTTCAAGCGACGGTTTATCAGGTGACTGGAATGGTCAGTCAGATCTGTAAGCGATGTACGTCCGCTGCTTTGCTGCCTTTTTTTTTTCCTCTTCCCGAGAGTCCGCTCCTGGCACTGCCGGTTTGAAGACTGAAGCCGCCTGTGCCAGACCGTTGACGTCTGCTCCCTAGCTTCTGGTAGCTATGGAGGTTGCTAGGCTTTGGGTAATCTCTGTTACACGTTCTCTAAGCCTCCCATGCGCTCGGCTCGGAGTTCAAGCTTTGATTGGTCATTACAAGTAGGTAACAGCGCATACGTGGTTAACCTTGTAGGAACGTTTACTTAATTAATAGGGAACGAACGATGTCGTCACGCTGCGAGAGAAGCAATGAACTGGCGGCCATTTTGTGGGTGCAAGGGTCACCGTTGTGTAAAATCGACTTAGACGTAAGGCGAACTCGGACCCGAGCATGTATCATTTTGGCTAGATCTCAGATAGGTTTACTTATCGTTTAAACAACCAAACACAAAGAAAACTTGTAGGCTGACCGTCAGTTTCACGTTTCAGTGTTGAATAATTTCAATCAGGCGGTGTCGTAAGAATGTGTCAGTTGAAGTGCCCACTGACTGTCTGATCGTCCTATTTTCACTGACCGATAAATAAGTGACATGAATGTACGGTGACTCACTATTTCTTCCGTCCGTTTATTCAATTTTTCATTAATTCTATTTAGCTTATATATCACTTTCAAATCCACCCCTCCACCCATCCCCACCTCCAAAACAAAGCCAATAAACAAAACAAAGAGAAAAAAAAAGAAAAAAAAAAAAAAAAAAAAAAAAAAAAAAAAGAAGGACAGTCTGAATGAAAATTCTTCAGCAAAAGACGCATGAGACAAAGCCATCGAAAATTTTACATTGGCACAGATTGATGATACATTCGAGTAGCGTACACTGAAAACGAAATGATACTTACAAGGCTTTGTCATCATAAACAAAGAGTGGACGAAGAGAAGGAGAAAATCAACCTATATATGTAGCAACTGAAAGACAAATACGAAGAACAGTATGCGAATATGTGTGTGTGTGTGTGTGTGTGTGTGTGTGTGTGTGTGTGTGTGTGTGTGTGTGTGTGTGTGTGTGCATGCGTGCCTGAGAGAGAGAGAGAGAGAGAGAGAGAGAGAGAGAGAGAGAGAGAGAGAGAGAGAGTTGATGCTTTCCGTGCGGTTAACTGCACTGTTTTCAATTTATTTCGTGTGCTCTAAAGAGTGTTGTTACACCACTACCCTACACACACACACACACACACACACACACACACGCACGCACGCACACACACAGTGCAGGCATACACCAACCGCACACAGTATGTTCTCTGTGTACTTCGCATGGCGACTTTTCGTTGGGTTCAGAGGAAACTGCCCGCATTTTTCAGGCAAGTCAAGCGGCAATGTAGCCTACGTTAGCGTGGAAAATCTGTTCATAGGCCTACTTTAATTTTTTCTCCGACTGTTTGGATGACAGGTTGATGACTGGAGAAAATGGGATTAGTTGGCTTGTCGTAACCGCAACTATTTTGAAAATGGTGGTGGCGAGTGTGCTCTTGAACAGAATATGTCTTGTTACCTATTTTGTGGATCTTTGATCTATTTAAAAAAAACATTTCATTCATATTCTGTGTCTTCGGTCAATCGTGTTGCCACTGATTTTGCCATCCATCTATACATACAATGTCACATATTTGCGGGAAGACAAGTGTACCAGGGGGAAAAATTGCAGAAATTTGTGACACTATATGATATTAAGAGTAAAAACTTATGTGCTCAGTGCTGTCAGCCGTGAACACCACTCCTTCGTCCATTACTTAGTGACAGTTCTTCTTCTTCTTCTGTTAGTAACCACAGTCAAGTGTTTGACTATTATTGTTACGTTTGGGGGTGAAGACGACTTAAGGAGAGAAAAAAAAAACCAACCAAACAACAACAAACAAAAAAAGACTTTTATTGAGAGGATGAAAGAGAGTATAGAGCACATAGCAGGGGGGAGAGGGGGAGGAGTGAAGAGGAGGGGACAGAGTTGGATTTACGGAACTTCAGATACCCTTCCTATTGAAGGTACCTGCCGTTGGGACCTGCACGATCTCCTGAGGGAGCAGGTTCCAGTCCCTTATTAGGCCTACTGTTCTCGGGAGGAGCAACATGTTTTCTTTGTTCTGTCCGGTACGATATTCTGCTGTATTGTTGGTTGTGGCCCCCGCCTTGATCATGTTTGGAGGGGTTTTAGATGGTGGAACTTTACAGCCATTGCGTTGTGTTTCATGTTGTAAAAACATGGTTAGACATGCCGCCTTCCGCCTCATCTCAAGGGGTGGCCATTTTAGTCCTCCAGCATGATGGATCTGCCTCAGATTCAGGCACAATATGGGTCAAGGGCCGGACTGTGCGATGAATATGTTTTGACAAAGTCCGACAAAAGACAGGAGCAGCTTTGAGTGTGAAATAAAATCTGAGGAAAAAAAAAATAATAAAAAAAAAAAAAGAAAAAAAAAAAATTGAGGCTTAGTTTGTAACCGTGGACTCGGACCAGAGACGTGAGACGTCTCTGCTCGGACCAAACGGTGCACAACAGCAACTACTCTAAACGTCATCATTACTTGTGTACACAATTTTTCCATGCCTCGCAAGGTCGGCATGCTGTCGCCCCAAGAGCATGACAGATTTCAATTCAGAAGAAATCGAATGGCAGTCATGCTGAGAAAATCACAGTTTGTTCTGAAAAGGTTGAACGTGCTGTATATCTTATTGTCTTTAGTTCGTTTCAGTGTCACTGATTCTTGATTATATAATATGGTCAATATGTAGTTGGGCTTCTCATAAAAAAAAAAAAAGAAAGAAAAAGAAAAAGCAGCGGACCGAGGGCTAAGCTCATGGCTATTAACGAATCGAGGATCAGTGTATTGTTTTGCAGGTGTTCCATTGAATCTCACATTTGGCATGGCGCAAGCAATTTTTGTTACTCTCAACTTTGGCATTCCGATTCACATTTCATCATGTGTTAACTTGTAAAGTTTGACGACAGGTTTAGCCATCACCGTACCGCGTTACTTGTCAACTAAGAATTTTCGGTATGAATTATTAGAATTTTATTAAGAGAAATAAAAGACTCACGAGAACACATTTAACAGTAAATCAGTATGGTGATGTGTGAAAACAAAATTTACAGAAATGCAGTATTCTAAACATTGATATTGCTCTAGATAATTTCTCACTTTAAAAAGATGTTTTTTCATCAGGTTATGGTAAAACTTGAACAAAAGTCATGATACACTGCAAACCATAGTCCTAGCTATTTCATCTATAGGCCTACACAGATATGAATGCTGTGCACTCTACAAATGTGTATTTTGTGACATTTGAACCACATATACCGAGTCTTCACCAGCTTTTTTCAACTCATATAGATAAACTAAATTACAGTGTTAAAACATGTTCTGGTGGTTCCAGTACACGTGTGATGATTCTGCTGGAGTCGGGTCATATCTTAACTGCTGGATTTGGAGTTCTTGTTATGTCAGTCTTGTTTCTGTTCATGTGACTGAGTGACAGTCAGGCTTTTGCTTGAAATGCCTCTTCTTCTGACAGTTCTACACACTTCTGTATATATTGCTGTGACTGTGGCACTGGATTATATGAATTTTGAAAGAATGTATGGTTTATAACAAACCAGTCCCATATTGATTTTGAAATTACCACACTACAGTGGAAATATTTAAAAAATGACATCATAATATGTACAGTAATTATGATGATCATTTAAGATACTTATTTTGGTTACTTTGAGGCTACACATCCTTTCATAACACATTCGAGAAGAACCAGACCAATAAGATAAGACACCACCTGCACTGTTGTTAGAAATTTGAGCAATACTCTCACACACATATCCTGTGGTGAATGAAATGCAAGTATGTCTTTGCAGTTCTCCAAATCTCATAATTTGAGCTCATAAGCATCCATTAGGGTGAAAATATAAAGATGCAATGAAACTTTAAAAAAAAAAAAAGCCACTTGTATATAGAATGCCTTTTGGTTAAACACTCTAAATGAAGAATAAGAACACCCAAGCAGGGAGGTGACTCAGCAGCAATTTTTCATTCTTCCAAATTTTTTCATACAGAAAAGATAACAACAACAACAATAAAAAAAAAACTTCAAGATCGGCCACTTGGTCTCAAGGGACAGCACTTCAAGTAAAAATCAGTGCTATTTAAGGGTCTCAGTGATTTAAAAAAAAAAAAAAATGTGTTTTTCAAATAAAAATGTGTCTGCGAGCTACTGTGAAGGTGGAAAGATTATGGAAAGATGAATTGATGATCCATGTGGAAATGCTTCCAAAATGTACCCTAAACTTGTCGATCTTAGCTTTCATCATATGATAAATTGTTAATGAAATGATTTGATTGAGTTTAAGAATTTTAAAGTGAAACTCAGTATTCTCTGCAATGAAACTGACTCTCACTATTGACTGAAATTTAGGAAGAAATTTTGCATGATGTAATTCAAGGCTGAAATATTTATACTGAAATAAAGAAAGAAAATAAGATTATCTAGGAGCTACATACAACAGGCACAATACAAGCAAAGGCACAGGAAGGAAGACTGGCAGCAAAACAGAAAGAGGCAGATAGAAGTATGTAGAGACAGGCAGCAAAACGGAGAAAGAGCAAAAACACAGGGAGATATGGCAATACAGGGTGAACTAGGGAAAAATACAAGGAAGATAGACAGACAGTAATACGGGAAGAGAGATAGCAAGAAATACTGAAAGACAGGCAGGTGGCAACACAGTGTTTAGATTTAACATTATGTAGACTCACACGCATAAAACACACACCCCCAAGATAGACACTAACATGCAAAGCCATCATTACATTGATATATTCATACACAATTCACTCATTAGTTAAAACATCCATGCGCATATAAATCTATGCAAGCACACACACACACGCACGCACGTGCACACACACACACACACACACACACACACACACACACACACACACACACACACACACACACACACACACACACACACACACACACACACACACACACATATGCACACGCACGCGCGCACACACACACACACATACTTTTTCCAAGAGCATTTTCATTATCATGTGTAAGTTGAATTTGTTGCATTTAGTGGTAATGTTTTTTTGTGTGTGTTTTTTTTAAAATATTAAATGAATTTTGTAATTTTACATTTTTTTTTATAAGAACACTGTTATGGCATTGATTGTAGGTTGTTCCTAGATGTCATGATTATGATAATGATTGATTTCACACTCTTTCTGCAACACAGGTGCCTCTGTCTGAGAGCCTCGTGCAGCACATCATCAGCAGAGAGAGATGTTGCCATCAAACTTCCCTCTGTTATCCTTGATGCCTGGCCCAGTGCCACCTACCAGAAGTTTGCCTGGCTGGGGCACTATGGTCCCTGTTTTCCAGTGCGAGGAGAACAGATCCTGGTACTTACTGAGCCCACACAGTTTTATGAAGTGTTGAAAGTAAGTGAAACAAGCTTTGAAAATGATCTTTGAATATGTTGCTTTGGTTTGCAAAAAATTGGCTTCAGAGTATATGTGTGTGTGTGCGTGTGTGTGTGTGTGTGTGTGTGTGTGTGTGTGTGTGTGTTCCAGCCTCCTTGCTCCTGGACTGAGACTTGTATTCATATTTTACAGGTTGTCGACAGAAATGTGTGAATGCAATCGTGTGAATGCAATGGTCACACTCATTTAAAGGCTTGCATTTTTGTTTAATCTACGTTTAGTTATCTTTTACATGATTTTTATGTGTGGTTTGTATTACATTGATAAAATTCAAAGACTTTTACGATTAAAAAAAATCTTATTGCTGTATATTGAGCGTTAATACAACAATTAAAAAAGAAGCAAAAAAACCCAGTGGATTTGTAGCATTAAGACGCTCACAGTAGACAGAACATTCTGACTCTTAAAGATGGTTACGATAAACAAAAACAAAACTAAACAGCTTTTATTAAGGGTTTCTACATGCATAAATCCACAGAATGAAACATAAGCTACATAGTGAAATTGATAAAAGACAGGCATGTAAAATACCTGGAGCTGTTGCTATTGTTGGTTTCATTTCTTGTTTCAGTCTTGACCACTGTATTATGATCAACTTTCTGGGGAATGCTTTTGTACATAATTTGAAGTTGAAAGCGCATTACGACATTAGGGATGACATGTACATAATGACCCAGTGTTGTTTCCCTCTTTTGCAGTAGGAGCTGATGAACAGACACAGATGTGAATTATATTATAACAAAATCATTAGACCCAGTTTTAGTTCCAGGCCATTTAATCATGGTATGAAGGGAATCTCTGGCACAAATACATTTTTGTACTGCTATCACTGTGATTGTATTTCAGAGTTATGCTTTTTGTATGTCAGAGTTACGCTTTTTGTCTTTCACTCACTTTGATGACATTGTAACCATGATGTCTGCCTTGGCAAGAATAATGTACAGATCGATTTATTTTTTCATGAAACGTTTCAGTGTAGGTTACTGCTGTAAAAAGAGTGGAATTACATTATGTAAACAAGAAAAAGTGTTAAATGTCAGGCATTCCTGATGTTTCTCAATTTCCAACTTCTTTTTTTTTTTTAGACTGCTGGTTTCCATATCACAGAAATAGTGTATGATTCTGATAGGAACCAATTTATAAAAGAGTGTGTGTTTAATACATGTGTGTGTGTGTGTGTGTGTGTGTGTGTGTGTGTGTGTGTGTGTGTGTGTGTGTGTGTGTGTGTGACTGTGAGCTCATTCCAGAGATACAATGAAGAAAACTGACTGCTTCCTAGACCAGGATTATTCTTTACAAGAATGCCTTTGTAATTTTGTTACTTACTTGTACATAGTATTTTCTTTCTTTGTTTGACCAGGTGAAGACAAAGAAAGCAAAGAAGCGAATAACGTTGGCCTCCTTGTATTTGGGGACAGGCCATCTGGAAAGGGAACTAGTGAGTTGTGCATGTGTTTATGCTGTTAGTTAAGCTTAATTCCAGTGTCTTCCTCTGCATTTCCATGCTTGTTTTTTTTTTTTTTTTCTGGCATCTGTCTGTGCATCCTCGTCACTCTTTTTCCCCTATCTTTTCAGATCTTCACATTGCTTTTGCCATCTGGCATCTAATTTGTGAATCAACTGGTGCACCCAATTTTCTTCCAATCTTTACATAAACCTTTTGTGTGAGGATCTCTCCTCTGCATTAGACATTTTTTATGCTAAGTAACTACTCGTCCTCACTAAGTAAAACTGTGCACAAGCCACATGAAACTGAGTCAGATGCAAGCAACTACTGATACCTGTGATAAAGGACAGCATCACAAATAACAGAATTTACAACTGTGACATAGACAGTAATTGAACTAATAAAACAAAGGCGAATAATATGAAACAATTCTTTAATGTAAATGTCAATCCAGCAACAGAACGAGTAAAGAGCTAGCGCAAGGGTGCCCACGTGGGTTGTGATCTATGTATCTATTCTTCCTTACGTCAGGAATGTTTCACAGGATACAAGGGTGGCACCTGCAAAAATTGTTGACAACAAAAAGGATACAGATATCCTGATAGTGAGCTTGATGTCTACGTGGCCAATGTTTTACATGGTCTGGTACCAACTGGCTGGTTTCCTATGCACCAGTTAATCATGTAATTAGGTCCTCACCAATGGCAGTAAACATCATGAATTGAACTGCCATATGAGAAATAATTATGATTTACTCTGCGTATATATATAATATTGATTTGAACACCCCTTGTTCCTGTTCAAGAAAAGGTATACATTGAATATTTTTATTGTTTGTACATATTCAGAATTTCTAATTTTGTAAAGTTCTTTTTCTCCCAGGTCTCCTGTATTCATCAAGCGTGCAGCAGTGCTGCTGCAGCCCACAAACAGAAGTTTGAGGTGAACATCCTTCTCGACATGACACGAGGCTCCAGGGGCAAGGTCAACTCGCGGACCATGTTGTTAGGTCTGCTGGACCAGTTCCCACAGCAGGTTGGTGTCAGCCTTTACCACACGCCGGATCTTCGAGGCATGTTGAAAGCAGTAGTTCCAGAACGGTTTAATGAAGTGATCGGGCTGACCCACCTAAAGGTGTGTCTTGTTGACGACAGTTTGATCATTACTGGGTGAGTGGAAGAAATAAATGTTTGGTATTTTATGTACAAATATGTGAAGAGTGAACTGAGGGGGCAAGGTCTAGATAGAAAAAAAAAAAGTATCACATCTGTTTAGAAAATATGGGCTTGTCTCTGCCTGTTTTTCAGTGCTTTTGCCCAAGGTAGCAGGAAGTATGGCCATCTTACATTGATTTTTTTTTTTCATGAGTGTATGATGGATTTTATTGAAAAAGTACAGAAGTACAGAAGATCTGAATGAGAAAGACTTTCTTATTCATTTTTCACCCCTTACTCTGCATATGATATGAAATAGGTAATCTCCTGTCAGTTACTAAGTATAATGATGCTGACAAGGTTTTTCATAACTAAGATCAGCAAAGAGAGAGAATTCTGTTGACAGAGCTGTATCTTGAAACTAACCAAATATGTAGTGCTTTTAAATCTGCCAAACGGTTATGCTTTTCCATTGACATGTCAGTATGGTTTTTTTTATGAAAACATTTGTTTTTCTAATCTTTTGCACATACCTACAGATGAACAAGAAGTATACTGTTTCATCAACTTTTTTTTTTTCCAATACTTTGATAATTATCTGTTTTTCTTCTTTTCCATCTGTAGAATCAGGAAGGTAATACTTAAGTGTGTGTGTTTTGCAGCAGTCACTACTTTTTGAAAAAAAAAAATCTTTTATAGTTGAATTGAAGGAGAAAAATTGAAACTGAAATTAAATCTGATGATGGGTTTTGAAAAGAAATCTCAATCGTGTTGGCTGTGGCCTAAAGCATTTCCATTGTTTGAGATCAGAGTGGGGATTGTTTTGAGGGGTAGGGTCAGCAGGAAAAGGGGAAAAAATCAGGGGAGTTCTTTAGTGTCACAGATGGCCTCAAGTGTAAGGTATTGCAGTGAATGACTGATTTAAAGCACTCTATGACTGTGACTGGCCCTTACGATTTGCATTGATGACCAGGCTCCTGGAGGATGACTGTTTCTGGATGAAATGCGCTTTGGCTTTTCGCGCCATTTTGCTGATCAAAGTAATGCTCGCCTTTGGTCTTCTTTTTCTCATCCTACAGTGAGATGAGGTTTTCCCTGATAGCCTTGGGGTCAAGATTTTTAGAAAGAGAAGGGATGGTAATTTTAGTTGTACAGAAACGATGGCCCATAGCTAGCTCAGCTGGACTGCATCCTGTAGCTTGTTTCGAGTAGGTATGTTGGACAGCAATGTAAGAAATGAGTCTTTCTTCGTGATAAGACCATTGCATCTCTCACAACTCTATGTGCTTTTCCATTTTCTCTGGACAAGGAGAGGAACTGGAGACGTGCTGGAATCCCCAATTGTGGCAAAGCACTGGAATTCTGCAGAAGTAAACAGACGACCATTGTTAGAGATGATAATCTCTGGAATTCCAGTATAAGCACATTTTTCATTTGCCTGAGGACTGTTACAGTTGTGAAGTGTGAGAGCTAAGCAGTTTTAAGGTGCCTTGAATTGTAGTCAATGAGTTGTAGTCAGTGAGTGCCCAGTACAGTTTGCCATTGCACTCACAAATGTTTGCTGCCTTTTTTCTTGTCATGGAGAAGAAGCCATCAGTCTTGTGTGCACAGGACAGCTGCTTTTGTGGGGAGGTCATAGTTGCTTTCATCAGTTAGTCATAGGATTTTAAAGAAAAAAATCTGATTCTGCTCAGAATATTCACACTGTGCTGATATGAAGGTATCTGCTGATTAATGTTCATGTCAGATTTTTCATTTTTAACTTGTGAGGTTTGTGAGAGTCTGTCTGTAATATTGAATCACATCTGTTGACAATGAAGAAGGAAGCCTGCAGATCTAAGACATTGATGAACTAAAGGGTTAGTGGTCAGTCAGTAAGGTGAAGATTGTCAGTCCAGCAAGTTAGCTTTCAAACTTTTGACAAGTGCCAAAAGGGTTATGAGGCTTTCTCTTTGTAAATGAGTATATCTTCTTTCAGCAAGGGGCAGAGTCGGAGAATGAAAAGGCCACAGACCTCAGGATAGTGTTGTGCTGCCATGACTGCTAAAGTCACCTTTCCTGCCAGGTGAAAAGTGGTGTGACTGAGGATAGAGATTTCTTCTGTTGCCCTTGTAACCAGCACAATCATTACTGTGGGGGATGATTTCTGCATCCTTGACATGCTACAAAGTCAAGTGTGGGTCATTGCTCTGATAGTTGGCACCTGAAGTGATCATGTTGGTGCACTTAAGTGATTGTTTGAGCAAGGAAAACTAGAAGCTGGAGCTGAAATTTTTGTGACTGCTCAGGGCCTAAAAAATAATTTGTCTCTTCTGGCACTGTCATTATCATGAAGGTTAGCTTGTTCAGCCAAAGGATATAAAGGCTGTACAAAGCTTTCACACTAGATGTTCGTGGTTTGAAGTGAAACTTGGTTTGTTCATGGATAAGGTTTACACTAGGAGTAAAATTTTTACATGGATGGCAACATGGTTTGAGTTGGATCATCTTTCATTTGCTGCAGTCGGTGATGATGATATTTAGTGTATTGTAAATCTTTTCTGTGTCTTTACCCATGACATACATGAAAACACTGACTTGAATGTAATTATTTTCAAAGAAAGTGTAGGTGCTGTTCTGTACCTTCAAAATCTTTGTTGCAAAGCTGGTCATCCTTCAAGTTGCCTCTGGTGGTTACAGTTTTGCCATGGTTGGAGGGCTTGTGTGATCCAGTGATCCCTGGACCTTAGTTTCTGTGTGGGAGCATCAGTACATAGACGGAAGACTAGTTTTTCAGAATGCTGTAGCCAAGTTACTGACTGGCCTGAGTGCAACATGGTAGGAATTGATGCCTCCGGTAAGGCCCGCCATGTCGAAGAGGCTAAGGAAAAGGGTCTTGACAAAACGTAACTCACCTTTTCCCTGTTCTGTTGTGTGCCTTTCTTAATGGATCTTTTCTATCTTTCCCCCCCTTCATGTCTTCTTTTCCACATCCTTTTTTTCTTGGTGATCTTCTTTTAAGATCACCCCTTTTGCCGTGTAGTGATGGAAGGAAATGAGGTCCTGGTGAATCGGAGGTCAGGTACTCTCAACACATCTATCTGGTTCTGAACTCTCCTAGCCAGGACACACTGGCCCATGTGTATCAGTCGGCTACCTCAGCAAAGGGGTTCGGTCAAGACAGGCAGCAGCAGTTCCATGGCTGGCCAAGGTAACCCCTGCAGTGTTCAGCTCTCTGACCCTGGGAGCTGGACATGATCAGGGGAGATAGCGTTGATTGGCTTGTGTTTGTCATATATCCCTCCAGAAGACAAGAGGGAGTCAAGTCATAGGTGCCTTGGTCCTGGCCCCACAGTTGGACTCCATGGTAGGTGGGTAACGGAGAGATGTAATTTGAAACCGCACAGTATCATGAGTATGGCTTCTTCACTGATTCATTAAGTGAAAATGGTAGATTGTAGACTCACTTGGCCGAGCCAGGGAAGCGTTAAATGCGCACAGATGATTGAAATCATTGCAGTAATACAGATGCAGTTTTGTATTACAGAATCATAATAGTGGGGATTATGTTCAGCCAGAATGTGCTTGATGTTTTTATTTCTTCTTCACAGGGCAAATCTGAGCAACGATTATTTCACCAACAGACAAGACAGATACATTCTGTTTAATGACTGCAAGGACCTGGCTGATTTCTTCAATGAACTAGTCAGAACGGTGTCTTCTTTTTCATTTCAACTCCAGAAAGACAACAGTTTGCAGCTCCACAGTACATGGGAGACACACATCCTTTTCGAGGTAAATTTGTTGCCATGAATGCATCTCTGCCTGCTTTCAGTGCATTTTATGTGATCAGTAGGTGGGTTGATTGAGCTTGTGAACTGGCAGTGGCATTTTTAACCCGTAGAGTGCCTATAAGCCGTCAGCTGACAGCGCAGTAAAAATGCTTTCCCAGTGCCTATGGGCTGTCCACTGATGTCATGTATTTTTCTTAATTTTTTTTTTTTTTTGAGTTTACATCCTTTATTCATCGTTTTTATCATGCTCACACTCATGCGCTGTCCTACCACAAAACATGCTATCTAGATGTATGCCACATCACACAGACCTCACTTGCTAACACATCTATCCTATGTTGGCATCAATGCCAAGACATTAGAAAGCATTGCAGCTATTCACAAGAATATGCCAGAAAAAAGGAATAGGAATGTACTGGGATGCGACAACCAGGCATCGTTATGGAAAGAATTTTTT
>JADBJO010012306.1:21957-29457 GCA_016801955.1 Conus betulinus
CGCGGCAATGTCGGTCAGCATGTCTCCCCCCCCCCCCCCCCCACCCCCCCCCCCCCCCCCCACCCACCCCACACACACACACCTATGAATTAGTCCGCGGCACCTTTGCACCCATAGTTCTACCCTTATAATCTCCCTCCTCCCTCCCCCCACCCACTCCAACTCCTCTCCCTTCTGACCCCCGCAGTTGGAGGGCTGTACACGACATGAAATGAAAATACCGCACGTAATCAGTACATACAACTTGCGCGTATTTTTTTTCGTCTGTACATTAGGAGATTTCTACTGGCTTTTTTGCGTCAAGTCTGAACTGTTTAAATCCTGTGACTGTGCATGTTTACTTATTTTCTTGGTTTGGACTTAGTTTTAGTTGGTTGCGTGATATTCTTTTTGTTTGCTTTCTTTTCAGTATCTTTAGTATCATTTATCGTGATCAGTCCTCCTGAATTACTCTGTGGGTGAACAAAAAACCCACTTTGCGAAAGAAGACATGACGAAACCACCGGCAGCTCTCTCTCTCTCTCTCTCTCTCTCTCTCTCTCTCTCTCTCTCTCTCTCTCTCTCTCAAATGTATACTTGCAGACATACACCTCTACTTATTTACCTACCTAAGTATCTATTTATCTATCTGTCTGTCTGTCTGTCTAGCTAACTAGCAAGCTGTTTTCACACACACACACACACACACACACACACACACACACACAGTGTGTTGCAATGACTGCAAGAAATATTTAATTATAAACAAAGATTGCCTAACTATCAGTATGTGCTTGAGTGGGTGAATGGGGAATAATACATACTTCTCAAAATGAGCCTTCGGCAAACTTATAGTCTCCAAGGGGGAGACAATCTCCAATGAGGAGGAAACTCACTAACATGTAACTCCTGGTCAGAAACCGGTATTTCGAAATCTGATTCTTTCTCCTGAGTGACCACTGAAAGGGGTAACTTAACTCCTCTGCCTTTCCGGTTGTAATAAGAATGCTATCCCAGAAAAAAGGCTGGTGTGCAATACCGTAGTATGTTTGTTGAGTTTAAAAAAAAAAACAAAAACAAAAACAAAAACAAAAAAACCCAAAGATGCCACCTAAGAAGCAAAAGAAAATCATAAAAGACCAAAACAAGCTACATTTTCTTGTGAAAAGTAGAAAATGTAAAAAGATGACCTCTTAAGACACAAGTGCTGAAGGCCAGTTCTTGGAATAAATCTGCAAGGGACTAAAGTACAGTTAACTAGGACATTCCAAGGATAGGTAACCAAGCACCATTCCAGCAACTTGCAGAGCAGCTTAGGATTGCAATGACTGCAAGAAATAATCAATTATAAACAAAGCTTTGCTCTAATGTCTTAGATTGAAGAAATAGGGGCGAGATAAGCATAGATATCTGCAGTGGTAGATACGTCTGCCTAACTATCAGTATGTGCTTGAGTGGGTGAATGGGGAATGATAACTGCTTCTCGAAATGAGCTTTCAGCAAGCTTATAGTCTCCATTGGGGAGAGACAATCTCCAGTGGGGAGGAAACTCACTAACATCTAACTTTGGATTCTCTCTTGAGGGCACATAAGACCGTATGGCGAAAGCTTGGTTGTGTCTGGAGTGGCACTGTCTTCATCTGTCCGTGGGCAGGGTGGTTGGATCTGTGGGGTGTGCTCGACAGCTGGAGGGTGGTGTTTTTTTTCGCCAGTGGGCTCTGCAGTCATGAAATACGGCTGGTACACCCATGGGGATGCTACTTTAAGGCTGTTATGAGTTGCATCCTGTAGTCTGATTTACCTCTGTTCAGGAGCAGTTATGTCCCTTGATATCTTAATGGAGTGTCCTGTGTGTGCCTGTACCCATCGTCAAACACAGCGCAGGCCTCCAAGGGTGGTACAGGACTGCTCTAAAGGCAAGTGAAGACAGTGCTTCTCTGGATCCTCCACAGCACCTTTGGGGTGTTTCTTTTTCTTCTTTCTTTTCTTCTTCTCCTGGTCAGATATCGACATTTTGAAACCTGATTATTTCTCCTAAGTGACCGCGTAAAGTGGTAACCTAACTCCTCTGCCTTTCCAGTTGTAAGAAGAATGCTGTCCCAGAAAAAAACGTTGGTGTGCAATACCATAGTATGCTTGTTGAGTTTCAAAAAAAAAAAAAAAAAGACAACCAAAGATGCCACCCTAAGAAGCAAAGAAAATCATAAAAAAGAGCAAAACAAGCTACATTTTCTTGTGAGAAGTAGAAAGTATAAAAGCTTGTTTTGCAAGCTTTGTTTATGATTGAAAATATATATATATATATATATATATATATATATATATATATATATATATATATATATATATATATATATATATAAAGACTAATAAATGCCAAGGATAAGTAACCGAGCACCATTCCAGCAACTTACAGAGCAGCTTGGTGTTGCAATGACTGCAAGAAATATTCAGTTATTTAAACAAAGCTTGTTCTTATGTCTTAGATTGAAGAAATAGGGGGAGATAAGCCTTTGGTTGGTTTCTTGAAAAGCCATTGGTTGTTTTTTTTTGAAAACTCACTCAAAAAACATACTACGGTATTGCACACCAGCCTTTTTCTGGGATACCATTCTTCTTAAAACCGAAAAGGCAGAGGAGTCAAGTTACCCCTTTCCGTGGTCACTCAGGAGAAAGAATCAGAATTCAACCTTTCAAGCACATACTGATAAGTAGGCAGAATTAACTGCCACTGCAGATATGAATGCTTATCTCCCCCTATTTCTTCAATCTAAGACATAAGATCAAGCTTTGTTTTATAATTGAATATTTCTTGCAGTCATTGCAACACTAAGCTGCTCTGTAAATTGCTAGGATGATGCTCGGTTATTTATCCTTGGAATTTACTAGTCTTTTATAATTTATTCCCTTGCAGATTCTTTCCGAGAACTGGCCCTCAGCACATGTCTTAAGAGGTTATCTTTTTTATATTTTCTACTTTTCACAAGAAAATGTGGCTTGTTTTGGTCTTTCATGATTTTGCTTTTGCTTCTTAGGTGGCCCCTTTGGCTTTTTTTTGTTGTTGAAAACTCAACAAACATACTACGGTATTGCACATCAGCCTTTTTTTCTGGGATAGCATTCTTTTTAAAACAGAAAAGGCTGAGGAGTTAAGGTACCACTTTCTGCTGCCACTGAGGAGTAACAATCAGGTTTCGAAATACCGATATCTGACCAGGAGCTATATGTTAGTGAGTTTTTATCCCAACTGGAGATTGTCTCCCCCCTGGAGACTATAAGTTTGTTGAAGGCTCATTTTGATAAGCATTTATCATTCCCCATTCACCCTCTCAAGCACATGCTGATAGTTAGGCAGAATTAACTGCCACTGCAGATATGAATGCTTATCTCGCCCTATTTCTTCAATCTAACACATAAGAGCAAGCTTTGTTTAATAATTGAATATATTAACCTTTTAAAATGTAATGTCCGACTTGTACCTATTCTCTCTCTCTCTCTCTCTCTCTCTCTCTCTCTCTCTCTCTATATATATATATATATATATATATAGAGAGTGTGTGTGTGTGTGTGTGTGTGTGTGTGTGTGTGTGTGTGTGTCAATCTGGTGAAGCTTTTAAAATGTAATGTCCGACTGGAAGCTATTGTGTTCCTTGTTTTACTTCATACATTTTTCTCCTTTCTTTTCTTTTCAGTTTTGTTCCCAGAATTTTTGAGGGCAGGCCTACGTTAATTTATGGACTCTGCTTCAGCTACTCGACTTTGTACTGTCATTCTACTCTTTTTCCTTTTTCTGCCTGTTCGTCTTCTTCTTCTTGTTCTATTTGTTCTTTTTTTACCATCCCTCATCGACTACTGTCTTGTTCTGTTTCGCAGCACTGCTATAATTCAAATACGGTGCAAGGGTTAGGTATCTGCTTACAAGCCGTTGATCAGTCGGTCACTCCAACGCACGTTAGACAGCGAGCTTTACATTTGGCTTGCAAAGGAAATCAATGATGTTCCCCCGCCAGCCTTCCATATTTGCAGATTTCAAAGAGGAATCCAAAGCACTCCCCTTTAATAAAAGAAGGTGAAGTTCAGACAGTATGCTACTTTTTTGGGGTGATTTCACATTAAAATACGCCGATTTGCGTATAATTGAAAGCCCTCGGCTCGAGCAGAGAGAGAGAGAGAGAGAGAGAGAGAGAGAGAGAGAGAGAGAGAGAGAGAGAGAGAGAGAGAGAGACTCGAGGAAGGATGTGCAGAGATACACTAAAAGAGAGAACATGAGTGTGTGTGTGTGTGTGTGTGTGGGGGGGGGGGGGGGGGGGGGGGGGGGGGGAGAAAGAAAGAAAAGTGTGACAAGTATTTAGGTGGACATCACTCTCTCTCTCTCTCTCTCTCTCTCTCTCTCTCTCTCTCTCTCTCTCTCTCTCTCTCTCTCTCTCTCTCTATCCGTCTTCTGCTTCCCAAATCTTTCATTTCTTCCCCCTCCTCCTCTGTGTCTCTCTATCTATGTCTTTGTCTCTCTGTCCCTCTGTCTGTGTGTCTGTCTCTCTCAGCCTCTGTCTCTGTTTGTCTGTGTCTGTCTGTCTGTCTGTCTGTCTGTCTGTCTGTCTGTCTGTCTCTCTCTCTCTCTCTCTCTCTCTCTCTCTCTCTCTCTCTCTCTCTCTCTCTCTCTCTCTCTCTCTCTCTCTCCTGCTGTCTCTGTGTCCAACCCTCGCTCTTTCTTTTACCGTCTGGCTTTTCCCGCCCGCTGACTGCTTACTGTTTGGTATTGATTTAGTGATTTTAAACTGGTTTAATCAGAGGGAGCGGGGTCTTTTGGGAGGCGGGGGCGAGGGGGGCACCGATTTCCGTCCTGAAAATAGTCGGACAGTGGGCTTCTGCAGTGTATAGAATCCTTATTCAGACAACTGTTGCATGCAATGTTCTTGCGCACAGATTAACCGAAGGTGGACACAATCAGACTTTTGTGTTCTATTGGAGTAATCTAAGAAAGCATCCTTCTCGGTCATTTTGATTGTTGCCACTCTAACTACAAATGTATAAAGTAATGTGTAAACGCTTTGTTGTTTTCCCCAACTCTTTGTCTTAACCCAACGTAAGTTAATAGGAGGGTCTAATGACTTAAAAGGAAAGGATCAGAAAAGAGATGTATGCAGATAGATTAATGCATAAATAGTATCTTAGGTACAAATATCTATCTTTGTATAAACGGAACAGAGGAAGACAAGTGTAGATATCAGTAAGCAGCTACATACCCTTCAGTCTTTTGAAAGACTCAACGAAGTGATGGAAACATTAGATATGATTAGAGAAAATCATGAAAATGAATTACAGCGAAAGAAGCAGAAATTAGTTTGTGAACAGCTTACCAAGAACATCAAATTTTGGACCATCAAATTCCCTTCGGTGCTGGACGCTGCTTTCAGTTCCCACACAGAAACCTTTTAAAGGGGATGACACTGCTTTCAGCTCCGTACCCAGAAACCCTTAAAAGTGAATGAAACTGCTTTTAATTCCATAGAGAAACCCTTAAAAGTGGATGACGTTGCTTTTAATTCCATAGAGAAACCCTTTAAAAGGGAATGACGGTGCTTTTCAGCTCCATAGAGAAACCCTTAAAAGTGAATGACGGTGCTTTCAGCTTCACACAGAAACCCTTAAAGGTGAATGGCGCTGCTTTCAGTTACATACAGAACTCTTTAAAAGTGAAAGACGCAGCTTTCAGTTCCTACAGAAACCCTTTAAAGGGAATGATGCTGCTTGCCGTTCCATACAAAAACCCCTTAAAAGGAAATAGCTCTGCTTTCAGTTTCATATAGAAACCCTTTGAAAGGGAATGTCGCTGCTTTTGCTTCCATACAGAACACTTTCAAAGGGAATGACGCTGCTTTCAGTATATATATATATATATATATATATATATATATATATATATATATATATATATATATATATATATATATATATATCAGGAGAGCGAGCGCTCAAAAACAGACCTGTGATTTTAAAACTCCTCCTGAGGAGAGCGAGCGCTCGAAACAGACCTGTTGATTTTAAAACTTCCTTTTACCATCCTATTTTTAATAGATGTTGCTCCCCAAGGGGTTGAGCACTTTAAGAATTTTATTAGGCATTTTATTAGTATTTTCTATATATATATATATATATATATATATATATATATATATATATATATATATATATATATATAAATATATATATATATATCACTGAAAACCAATTTAAAACTAGATATGCAAATCATAAACAGTCATTTAACAAAGAAAGATAGAAAAATCAAACAGAATTGAGTAAATATATTTGGAAACTCAAAGATAAAAAAATAGACTACAACATATACTGGCCATCTTAAAAAGAGCTGCATCATATAATAACATTTCAAAAAGATGTATTTATGCCTAACAGAAAAAATATATGATCCTTTTGCAAACCAAAATTTGCAACCCTAAATACTAGGATAGAAACCTTTAACAATTGCAGACACAAATGGAAGATCCTATCAGGGAGCAGAAATCAAAGACCTGAAAAACACTGACCGCACGTGATGGCAGACAGCGAACACGTATTAAAATCACCGACAGTTCGAGTTCACCCGAGTGTGGCATACCCTGGACGACTGCACCAGCAGAGGTGGCAGCGCTGTAGGTTTAGCATTTGTGAGAGATCAGTGTCGGGCGGTTTTAACCTTCCAATATATATTATATATATAGTTCTTGCAGTCGTTGCAACACCAAGCTGCTCTGAAAATGGCTGGAATGTTGCTCAGTTACTTACCCTTGGAATTCATTAGTTTATTGTAGTTCAGTCCCTTGCGGATTCATTTCCAAGAACTGGCCATCAGCTCCTTGTGTCTAGGATGTTATCTTTGCCCTCTCGGCCGCTACTTTTCACAAGAAAATGTAACTTACTTTTGTTGTTTCATAATTTTCTTTTGCTCCCTCCTTAGGCGGGGACCTTTGGTGATGTTTTTAATTCAACAAACTTACCATGGTATCGCACAGACAGCCCTTTTTGGGGGACAGCATTCTGCTTAAAATCTGAGGCAGGTTCGAGTTCACTGTTTGTCTTAAGGGCCACAGGCCTAGGAAATTCACCCTTAACAGTTCACTGCGAGTGTGGCATAGCAGTGGACGGCAGAGGAGAGGTGACAGCTCAATTCTCTGAGGGGACGCTGTGTGAGAGATCAGTGTCGGGCGACGCAGACAAATTTCCAGCTATGTGGGTGACGGCGGGTCTAGCCTGTGTCGCCGGGGGACAGCTCCTGGAGATGTGGGGCGATTGGCGAAGGAGTGCCTGTCTGACTGTTACTACCGTGGCCCGGAATACCGTGCTGTTTTGTGGGGTGACAGACATGGGGGCACTCCTTACGGGGTTGGATTGAAAAGTTAATCTCACTCTCGGCCGCAGTCAGCAAGTGTCCGGAACGAGTTTTAGGGACTCGTGCAGCGCTCCAGCGACTTTCGTCCTGCTCCCTCCTTGAGGCGGCCTCACGCTGCACAGGACCATCACCAC
>JADBJO010012306.1:36957-46957 GCA_016801955.1 Conus betulinus
TTGGATTGTCTGGTCTCAGAGATTTTTTTTTTTTTTAATGGGACAACAAAATGCAAAATGGACCACATCTTCTCGTACACCTTTACATAATGACAAGAAAGATTTCATTCATTATGCAGTTTGTAACGACAAGGATTGTCACACTGTCACTCTTGCACACACACGCATTCATGACAGCATTTACTCCATACGCACACGCAATCCCTCCAGTCAACCAAAGGGCGCACTACCGAATTTTTTTTTCTTCTTCCCTGTACGCGAAAAGCAAAGCCGGTATGAAACGATCCCAGTCTTAGGGTTCCTGCCTTGCAACTTTTCTCAGCATGGACTTTAACATTCCATTGAATCGTTCAACCATGCCATTCGATTGGGGATGATATGGGTGTGGTTGAAATGGAGGAGATTGACAACAGTTTATAAATTTTCTCTCATGAGGTCGGAAATGAATTGCGTTCCACAATCGGAGAGAATTTCGTCTGGAAGACCCACTCTGGGAAAAAATCGCTAGTAGGGCTTCAGCGACAGACACTGTATCAATTTTCTTCAGTGGAATCGCTTCTGGATAGCGTGTCACTGTATCCACCAAAGTTAAGATATAGCGATATCCGGAAGAAGACGGATGGGAAAGGCCCAACAAGATCAATAGCCACCTTCCGAAACGGGACGGAAATGAGAGGCATTTTGTGCAAAGGTGCACATGGGACGCGACCTTTCTGAGATGTCTTTTGGCAGATGTCATATGAGCAGCAATATTCTGTAACTTCCTTTGTGACACCTGGCCAATAAAAAGAATCAAGAACTCTCTTTAATGTCCTTTTGATTCCGCAGTGACCAGCGAACAATGCGTCATAAGCCGTGTGTAGTACTATCTATCTAAGTGGCTTTGGAACGACAGTTGTTTGTTGTCCTGTCCAGGTACACGCTTGTAGAGAATTTCAGAATCCAGTATGTACGTTGGTTTGTCCGTTGGTATGTCAGTGACAGTCTGTTTAGCAGTAGAAAGTATTGTCGTCAGCGACTCGTCTTTTCCCTGTATTTTCTTTCAGATCATCTGGGGTAATTTGGAGTTCATCCAGTTTTGAGACTTTTTTTTGTAGCCTTTCCCTGCTCTGTGATGTCTGATCTGATACTCACAAGACAAGGAACGAACGATCCTCCAGCACCACCATGTACTGTAGCGACACCTGGCAAATTGCCCAAGATCAAGTCGCAGACTGGGTTATCGATAACACAGGCGGTGAGAAATCCGGAGTAGAACTGTGTATCGACAGAAATTTTTTGCCGGCGGAAACGTTTCTATCTCTTGCCTCCAAACGACCTACACTTTTGGACAGTGTCGAGATACTAGTTTTGTAGCACGAAAGATTTTTTACACCAGCGGTGGTGCATCCAGTGTCTCGCAAAACCGAAACTTGCAATCCGTTGATGGCTCCGTTTTCTAACACACGTCCATCAACCGATTGATGTGGTGCCAAAAAAACAAGGCCTTCTTCACAATCAGTGGAGACTAATGCGGGTTTGAATCATTTGGTTTGAAAGGGCAATTCTTTTTTAAATGGAACTTGCAATCGCAAAAGAAACATTGCATTGTCTGATCAGCGGCCAACTGATTGGTGTTACTTGTGAACTTCGGTTCTGTCCACGAGCTGACCCAAAAGGTCTACGCGGTGGTCGTTGTCCACGACCTCGGAACATTTGCTGAGGAGCAACGGGTTTTTCCGGTGGTGAGTACTGGTATTGACGAAAGTCACTTGAACCGTGGAAAGATCCCTGTCCGTTCCTACCAAAAAATAAAACCTTAGAGGAGCAGAGCAACCAAAAGAAATCACAAACACCCGAAACACATAGAAGTAGAAAAGAAAACAAATGCAAACATTGTACACAATAGATAATTGAACTAATTTTCTTTTTTTCCCTTCCCTCAAACCCTTGAGGGTACAAATCATTTTTTTTTCCCAAATGAAAATATAACTCTTTTTTCCAGGCCCCAAGGGCACAAACAGATTTTTTTCCCTTTTTTTTTTTCTTTCCAGGGGGAACAAAAAAAAACAACGGTAGCTACGTCGGGGTCACCACTGTCACTCTGTCACTCTTGCACGCACGCATTCATGACAGTGTTTACTCCATACGCACACGCAATCCCTCCAGTCAACCAAAAGGTGCACTACCGAATGTCTTGTCTTCTTCCTCTCTCCTGTGGGGAAAACACTTTACTAAACGAATCAAACAATTAATAAACAAATTCCATACTTTCTCTCTCTCTCTCTCTCCTCTCTCTCTCTCTCTCTCTCTCTCTCTCTCTCTCTCTCTCTCTCTCTCTCTCTCTCTCTCTCTCTCTCTTCACACTGAGAGATAAATCAAGTTACGAATTGATATCAATAAATTCTTACAAGATTCCTCCTTCTTGCCGAAGAGAAAGAATGCCCACATCCTCTAAGAATATAAAGTCATGGTCTTTTACATAACATTGACCCAAGATCCAGACTAGGAGAATACATCAATCATGCATTCATGATGCCATACCTGCACCAGAGAATACATTCGCCCCATACTGTCATGATGCCCTGTCCACATCAGAAAACGTGCTGACCCCTTGAATTCTCCTGTCACTGGGGAACCGATGAGATCCGACTCCTCTACGCGGGGTCTTCAATTGCTGGGGCTGAACCATCGGTGTGTTCCCCACACCATAGCCATCGTTACACACCCATCTCAGCACTTAAGAACCAGATGCCGTCGCAGCATCAGAAGAGGAATAGCTGATGGGGTAAAAAGGTGAAGGGTGAAGGGCTGGTAATGACTGGTCAGCAGTGAGGACCCCTTGACCAACGTCCTGACAGGTTCGAGTCTTTAGGCCATCTCCTGGGATAAAACTAATTCTTTCCTCCCTCCTCCTAGTGAGTGCATACTCAGTGTTCAAAACACATGACCAGCACCTTACCAGCCCTTATCACACTATCTCTCAGTGGTCACTTTCACCCAATGACCACCCTTGTTTATATTACTGAGTAATCCTCACAATTATTGGGGACGCCCACTACACTAGTCAAGCCACATGAATATTCTTTCCTTTTTGAGTTGTGGCATGGGGGAAATGATTCAAATCACTAGATTACATGTGATGGAGCGTCACATGCCCTGATGTGAGGCTACGTCACATGACGATGATGAACTGATAAATTACATATCAGAATATAAAATCTGGTCATGATATACTTTGAATGTATATCCATTTTCATTGATATATCGGTTGGAACACAGTGGAGCAAATGAAATCTGGCACTCACCTGAATGTGATTATTTCACAGAGAGAGAGAGAGAGAGAGAGAGAGAGAGAGAGAGAGAGAGAGAGAGATACAGACAGACAGACAGACAGACAGAGGCAGAGACAGACAGACAGAGAGAGAGAGAGAGAGAGAGAGAGAGAGAGAGAGAGAGAGAGAGAGAGAGAGAGAGAGAGAGAGATTCAGATTCAGATTCAGATTCAGATTTTTTATTCTTAAAGGCCTTGGCCCCCTCAGAAGGGGAATGTACTTGTAATATAGAAAGTCGCACTACCAAATTCATGATAATAATTACGTTACACAAAATCTTCGTCTTTTGAAAGCTTTGTATAAATAAACTGCAAACTGTTTTACAATGCATTCATTCTGAGATGACATAAACAAGATAAGCTTGAATAAGCAGGCTCTTGTATAAATTTTCTGTGAAATAAATTGTTCTCTTATATCTTGCAATTTGGGACAAATTAATGCAAAATGCATTTCATGTTCTGTTGACTGTCGACATAATGGACACAACAATTCAGAGGCATCTATTCGTCTATAACGATAATAACGAACAAAAATATCAGACACACCAATTCTAAACTTTGACATTATAAACTTCAAGTGCCTGTCCATACGCAATGACATGTACGTTGGGAGAGAATGCCTGTCATTGAATGTTCTATAAAAACTCAACCTGTTACTATTTTGAACATGAAAATTCCAGTCTTGCCACCTACAGTCAATCAGTCTTCCTTTAAATGTGCGAACAAAATTGTTCATATCTCCGACACCTTGGTTTAAGCCATACATATCCAAAACCATATTCATATATTTTGGTTCTTACACGAGACACCCAGTTTATGTTGCCTCTATTATCTAGTTTTCTAATAGCATTTTATACGCTTTATGAGGCAATCTATGTTCATCCATCTGAGTTAGTTTTATCCAGTACTTAATACATTTAGCAGTGGAGTGCAAAGATATGGGGTATCTGTCAGTCTCACCATACACAAGATCATTTGGTGTTTGTGGTGAGACACCCAAGAACGTTTTTCAAAGCAAATAAATGGACCTTTTTCGCACTGCGCAGCAGCAGTATCAAGACCCCAGAGTTCAGCCCCATATTGTAACATAGGCAAGATCTGGGCATCAAACAGTTTCAAAAATAAGGCAAGAGATTCATGGTTCAGCATCGACAACTTCTTCGTAATACATAGCAATGCATTTCTGGCTCGGCAAGCAATATCTTTACAAGCAAAAAAAAAAAAAAAAAAAAAAAAAAAAGAGAGAGAGAGAGAGAGAGAGAGAGAGAGAGAGAGAGAGAGAGAGAGAGAGAGAGATGCACACACTCCCCCCCGCGTACACACACACACACACACACACACACACACACACACACACACAACACACACACACACACACACACACACACACACACACTCACACACACATATAGACACACACACACACACACACACACACACACACACACACACGCACGCACGCACGCACGCACGCACGCACGCACGCACGCACGCATGCACGCACACACACTCACACACACACGCACATGCACATACCACACACACACACACACACACACACACACACACACACACACACACACACACACACACACACACTCACACTCACATCATTCTATGTCCACGATCTTTTTCACGATAGTTGATCAAGGAACTCGGGGGGGGGGGGGGGGGGGGGGGGGGGGGGAGAAAGGTCGACGACTTTCCCTTGAATTTTATTTCCCTAAACACAATCCCCATCGATTGGTGCTACGGTGGTGCCCGCTAAGTGCCCGCTGGGTGCCCACGTTCACGCTTTTCCTTCCCTTGGCCGCCCTTTGAGCATATCCATTGAGTTTCGATGGATGAGGTGAAGAAGTTCGTAAGGGAGATAAGAAGTTTGGTGTAGCGGAGTTAGAAATTATTGAGTTTGCACTGTGTTTATCATGTCCGAGAAGAAAGCCAAGTTTGGGATTTGTATAGGACAAAAAAAAAACACAACAAAACACAACTGGTACTTTGAATGTATTTGGTAAGGGACAGTATTGGCGGGTAAAATGCTGTGTTGGAATGCATGGCTTTCTGTTTGTTTGCTTGTTTGTTGTTTAAACTGTCTAGAAAACTGCTTTCAACAAGTAAGGAGTCGGCTGAGATAGATTATTGCAGTCTTTTGTGATATATCTTTCCACAAAAGGTAATGCTGCGGGAGAGAGAGAGAGAGAGAGAGAGAGAGAGAGGAGAGAGAGAGAGAGAGAGAGAGAGAGAGAGAGAGACGAGAGAGAGAGAGACAGACAGACAGACAGCCAGCAGCCAGCCAGCCAGACAGACAGACAGACAGACAGAGACCGACCGACAGATAGACCGACAGACAGTCAGACAGGTAAATAGACAGACAGACAGAGAGATGACAAAGACAGACAAACTGACAATCTGGCAGACACGCTGGTAGACAGGCAGAGAGAGAGAGAGAGAGAGAGAGAGAGAGAGCGAGAGAGAGAGAGAGAGAGAGAGAGAGAGACAGAGACAGACAGACAGACAGACAGACAGACAGACAGACAAGAGACAGGCAGAGACAGGTAAAGGCAGAAAAAACAGAGAGAGGCAAATAGAAAAACAGACAATCGCACAAAACAGCCAGTCAAGCTGAGAGAGAGAGAGAGAGAGAGAGAAGAGAGAGAGGAGAGAGAGAGAGAGAGAGAGAGAGAGAGAGGAGACAGACAGACAGACAGACAGACAGAACAGACAGACAGACAGACAAGAGACAGGCAGAGACAGGTAAAGGCAGAAAAAACAGAGAGGCAAATAGAAACAGACAATCGCACAAACAGTCAGTCAAGCTGAGAGAGAGAGAGAGAGAGAGAGAGAGAGAGAGAGAGAGAGAGAGAGAGAGAGAGAGAGAGAGAGAGAGAGAGGGGGGGGTGGAGGGAGATGGAGAAGAAAGGTAAAAGGGGGATGCTTTTTCCTCGGTTGGTGCGGTTTTTCTTTTTTTCCCCCTCTTTTTTGCGTTCGTAAAGTTACATTGAAGGAGTCTTCTGTTTGCTTTTGTTTAGGTCTGTTGCTGAACATTTTTTTTGTTTGCTGTTCAGAGGTCCGTTGACAGTATAGTGAAATACCGGCGTGGTGTTGCTTTATAGGTTCAGCTAAAAGGTTACACTAAGAATGGTGCACCCTGACTCAGACATTGCTCTGTAATTAAAAGAAGTTTGTTTGTTTGCTTTATTGTTTTCTTTCTTCTGTAGAGTTGAACTTATTGGAGTTGTGATATTCGACTACACACACGCGCGCGCGCGCGCGCGTTCAGGCACGCACGCACGCACGCATGCATGCATGCACGCACGCACACATACACGTACGCGCGCGCGCGCGCGCGCACACACACACACACACACACACACACACACACACACACACACACACACGCGCGCGCGCGCGCGCGCGCGCGCGTGACTAATATAACTTTTGCAAGTCCACTTTCTTCAAGAAGGGTGTTGTGAGGGGGTAGACAGAAGAAAAGAAAAAACAAATATCAAGAAAGGACTAACTCGGGGTTAGTTCGTTAAAAGCAGCTAATATTACGACAGACATAAGTGGGTGACAATGGGCATGAAGGAAACACGTATCAACGTGACGTGCGCGCGGAGACACATGGTAAGACAAGTGTTTTTGAGAAGCGTTGAAACCGTGCATCCTGAAGGCAGTATGCCAGCTCTTGGAACATTGGCATGCACCCCATCCCCACCCCAACTCCCAAATATTCCCTCGAACATTTCAAGATGTAAATTCGATAGTTAAAAAATGAAAATTATGTTGTTGGTGAAATTTCATTTTTTTGCGTTCCTTCAAACCACTTGTAAAACAATCAGTTTAAATTTGAATTGCCATATTCTGCATCTTTAATGGATATAATACTGTTTTCAGCTTCGTGTTTACATAGAGTCTCGAGTTACGAATGGTTAGAATGACTACATTCGTCAACGCTTTAACTAAGATATGGTTCTTTTCAATAATTGTTCTAAAATGAATAGTAGAACCGAGTTTAATGGGCTTGTCATGGCCAAACACAATAACAGATACACTGTGCGATGTCACCACACACATCTAAATCCATATAACAAAAACAAATCTTCTCAGAAAATAAAAATTCAACAGATTCCAACTCTCAAAGCACATGCTGCTTCCTGACTTCCATTTCCCGACAGGAAGCATACCTTTTGTTTTTAACTCTTAGTCTCATGTGTCTTATCATCCGTGTTTTCTTAACGGCATCACCCCCACACGGCTCTTTCTGGCATCCACCCTGCACAGCTACACTCTTGTCTTGTCGCAGCCCATCCTCGGAGAACAATTAGAATGTCCGGCCGTCAGGAGGCAACCCACCGGAAGAGACACTGCGCTGCTGCACGGCATTTTCAATGGTGTTTATCGGTGTGTCGTCTGATCCGAGATGCAACATAATGTTAGGGAACATCGCGTCATTGTGACGCGAAGTAGAAGGGATACTAGACTGCAACTGACTCGGAAGGTATGGCTTTCTGTTCTTTTGTTTGTTTTTAACTGTCCAGAAAACAAGTAAGAAAGTTAGCTAGCTGAGATAGTTCACTGCAGTCTTTAGTTGAATATCTTTCCACACAAAGTAATACTGAGAGAGAGAGAGAGAGAGAGAGAGAGAGAGAGAGAGAGAGAGAGAGAGAGAGAGACAGACAGACAGAGACAGGACAGAGAGAGAGAGAGAGAGAGAGAGAGAGAAAGAGAGAGAGAGAGAGAGACAGACAGACAGACAGAGAGCGTTTACATTAGTGAGTGTAAGACAATCAAGACTATTTACAGGTTATCAAAAAGCAGAAGAGACAAGTCGTGTGCTCGAAATACCTTATGATTATCGTGTTGCAACTAAAGTTCAGCAGTGTTCAACATCATTTACTGCTCCAGTCACTATTTGGCAGTGGATAGTGTTGCCATCCGTACACTTGAGGGTCACGGCCTGAGTCCCATCATTGGGCACGAATTTGTGGACATTTGTGCCCTGAGTAATTCTTACCTGTAGTAGGTGAATGGTAAAATTCGAACCATTCTGTTGAATTTCATAAACAAAGTGTGTACATGTGAAAACAATGATGATATTTTCTGAACATCGAAGCAGATACCTGCTGTTTTTGGAGGGTCAGACTGGTCCCGTATGTATGTTATACAAAGAATGAAAATACAATCGCGTCCTGTAGCCTCTGACCAAAATGGAACTCTTTCACATCACCTCCATCGTGCTCACTGGTCAGCATTTAACTTGTCTTAAGTTGTGACTGTACTTACTGACTTTCTTGCATGGGGAGCTCAACTTCGATTTTCTCTCTCTCCGTCTGCGGTGTAGCAATAATGACAGTGCAGTAAGGGTTTTCTTTCGTATGTCAGGTCCAAACAGGAACCAGTGAAAACCACCTGAAATAACTCAGCGAGAGTGCGGTGTCTCCTCAGATGGGTTGCTACATGATGGCCTGGGATTCCAATGCAGTCGCTGAAAAAATAAGCATCCCCAACCCAACAGATGATTAAGGCATTGTTAACAAATAAAGCAAGTACATAAACATGATCTCTGATACAACCGTGAGTTCCATTCTAGCTGTAATGGAGAACTGTCTGATGTTACTTTTGTAACACGTACTTTCCTTGAAAACCATTGGAACGTGCATACTGCTCGGTATAGATCAGAGGACGTCCCCACCCTTGCACGTTCATTGCTGTCATGACTGCCTGCCCTTCGAACTCCGACTTCCTGCGTGCATTCTTCGGCGATGGTTTTGACATTTTGTGGTGAATAATTCATTTCTGTCCGCTTGTCTTTGAAATCAGATAAGAACTATGACTTTTCTGTTAGAAATGGTGAAATGACACAGGAAATTGATATATATATTTTTTTTTCAAAAAATCATTCCGGCTGCTGATGCCAGCTGGGTGGCTTTCTTAGCACTGTCTCAGCTGCTCTTGTTTCCCCTTCACCCTCATCTTCCACCATCTCCTCCACCCCACCCCCCCCAAAAAAAAAAAAAAAAAAAAAAAAAAAAAAAAAAAGCTACCACTCAAACAAACAATCTGACGTTAGTCCTATGCCGCTCTCTCTCCGGTTCCCTCTGTACAGCCAACCCACGTTTGCATTGACGCAGCCCTAAAAGGCATGAAGCAGTAAATGAATGTAAGATGATGATGAGGCACTCAGCGAAGGAGACGCTGCGCTGCCGGCAAGTCTCTGATTTTACTCATTGGTGCTAATTCTGATCCAGCGGGCACAGCTACCTCTTACGACCGTTACTGACAACAGTGACTACATAAGTCGTGGAGTCAGACTGAATAAGCGTCATCCCCCCCCCCCCCCCCCTTCCGTCCCCCACTCATGCCCATTTCCTCTCATTTCCCTGACGACAAGGCCCCCGTCTACTAAACTACACTCCCCCTCCCCTGCCTGCCCCCATTCCACCTCCCCAATCCACCCCCCCACCCACCCCGAGGAACATGCCTGCAACAATGATCTCGACATGAAGTCACCACTGGCCTGTATGTGTGGAAGAACTAGGAAGCCGAAGTCAGCAAAAAAAAAAAAAAAAAAAAAAAGCAAACTTGGAATGAAGTGCTGTAGTAGAAACTTGAGACTTTTTAATGACGATCATGAGAATGAGGGTGGTGGACATAAAGCTTTTTGAACTCCGTTCTGGCTTGACG
>JADBJO010012306.1:49457-51957 GCA_016801955.1 Conus betulinus
TGTTGTTGTTGTTGTTGTTGTTCGTTGTTGTTGTTGTTGTTGTTTCGTTGTTTCTTCTTGTTGTTGTTCTTGGTTGTTGTTTTCTTTCTTCTTCTTCTTCTTCTTCTTCTTCTTCTTCTTCTTCTTCTTCTTCTTCTTCTTTTCTTCGTTTGTTTCATTGGTTTCGTTTGTTTTTAGTTAATTCGTTTTGTGTGTGTGTGTTGTGTGTGTGTGTGTGTGTGTGTGTGTGTGTGGTGTGTGTGTGTGTGTGTGTGTGTGTGTGTGTGTGTGTGTGTGTGTGTGTGTGATTGAAACACCGTCGGTGACGTAAAATATCGATTTAAGTAAACCAAATATTTTTTGGACAGACAATTGCACATGGGCTGCTGATGATCGATTTTTGTAGCAAGGTTTAGGTCAAGTTTGTGACGACAAACGGCTTAAGAACGAAAGTCAGTGCGCAGTTGTCACGTACGTAGGTGACAAAATTAGTTAGCCAGAATACAACACCCTGCATCCACACAATGTTTATTTCCCATTTAACCCACAACAGCGTTTATTTTAAACAAGAAGTGTACACAGACAAGAAAAAAAGAACACGCGCGCGCGCGCGCGCGCGCACACACCACACACACACACACACACACACACACACAACACACACACCACACACACACACCACACACACACACACACACCAACCAATTATTAAGCTATATATTGTCTCCTGGGTCTCATGACTATATCCTGATGTCGATCTATTATCTGTGAGCTCTCTCTCTCGTTGCTTCCACCACACACACACACACCACACACACACCCACACACACACACCACACACACACACACACACATGCATACACCGTTCGCCTGTCTCTTAATTTGTCATGTGTTACTAATAAGTGGCATAGAGACAGCTTCTCAAGATTTCGACTCCGAGTTTGTGGCCTTAAAAACTGTATTCAGTGGTTTCGAAATGACCAAACAGATATTAATTGCCCGTCATGTGGAAATGGATTCGAAAATGAAATTCATGTTTTATTTTACTGTACCACTTATGACGATATCCAAAAAAAATGTGTGCCATACTGAAATCCTTCCCCAACATTCCCGATCAGAACAAAGTTATACAAATCCTTTCCAGTAGTAATGAAACTGTTATTAAATCTGTCGCTGAATTTATAGCACAGGCAATGAAGAAAAGAAAGAGAAAGTTAGAAATAATGTGCGATAGCGTTTAACTTAAAAAAAAATAACTATTCAAGATGATCCTGTATCATGTGTTTGTGTGTGTGTGTGTGTGTGTGGGGGGGGGGGGGGGGGTGGATGGGTGCTGTGGTGGCGCGCGCGCGCGTTTGTGTTGTGCGTGTATGTGTTGTATGTCTGTCTTAAGGCTGTAATGCTATGACAATAAAACATTTGTCATTCTCTCTCTCTCTCTCTCTCTCTCTCTCTCTCTCTCTCTCTCTCTCTCTCTCTCTCTCTCTCTCTCTCTCTCTCTCTCTCAGCCACACACATTAATGTATGCCCCACTTTTACAAAGAAATGGTCTATTTAGGCCGTTGTCAATGAAAAAAGTATCTGAAGCCCCCCCCCCCCCCCCCCTCCCCCCCCTCTCTCTCTCTCTCTCTGTCTCTCTCTCTCTTTCTCTCTCTCTCTCTCTCTCTCTCTCTCTCTCTCTCTCTCTCTCTCTCTCTCTCTCTCTCTCTCTCTCTCAGAGCCACAAATATTAATGTATACCCCACTTTGACGTAAATGCTACATGCAGGCCATGGTCAATAATAAAAAAAAACGTATCTGAAGCCTCTCTCTCTCTCTCTCTCTCTCTCTCTCTCTCTCTCTCTCTCTCTCTCTCTCTCTCTCTCCCCTACCCCCGTCATCTCAATATATACTGCATGAAACCCTCATAAATCCTGTTTTTCTATCGCCCAACAGCCCCATCCATCCCCCTCCTACCCCACCCCATCCCTCTCTTTTGAAGTGAAAAATAGATATAACACAATAACCTGGTCTGATAGGAACGTGCCATAGCAGCAGCAGCAGCCGACAAAAACGGTCACAATGAATAACCCATCTCTTTCTTTACACCGTAACCTGAAGAACCATTTTATCATTGTTGCTAAGTTTCTCCATGCAGTTCTCTTGCACCTTGTCCAGACTACCAGCTCGATATCATGTAAAGCGCTCTGAGGGGATGCCTTTGCCACCGAGGGTCGGCAGATTTGTTTATATTTCGAGCAGTAACTGAAGTAGTTGCTGAAAATGATTTGTTTCTCAATGGACGTGAGGATGACTCCATTGTCTGTTTGTGTTGTTCTTCTTGCTTTGAAAGTTTACTGTGTGTCGGTTTCTCTGTGTGTGTGTCTGTGTGTTTGTGTGTCTGTCTGTCTGTCTCTGCTCCCGCGCCCACCCACGCCCCCCACGCACGCACACACACACACACACACACACACACACACACACACACACACACACACACACACACACACACACGCACGCACGCACGCACACACACACACAC
>JADBJO010012306.1:56957-58929 GCA_016801955.1 Conus betulinus
TTGTTTGAATTGTTCTATTAGCCAGAAATTCTTTGAAGTAATCATAAATGTGACCAGAGAGACCTATCATTTTAAGTTTATATAAAAGTCGCTCATGCCAGACTTGATCATACGCCTTTTTGACATCGAAAAAAGTTGCAAGTACATTTTTTTCTCCTGGCAAATTGACGTTTTACCTGAGTTGTAAGCTTTACAAGGTGTGATCAACAGTCGATCGGCCTTTTCTAAATCCAGCCTGAGCGGTAGGAATATGTCCCATTTTTTTCACAATGATAAGTAAGTCTATTTAATACAATTTTTTCCATTAGTTTACCAGTGTGAGAGGTGAGAGCGATAGGACGATAACTATTAATATCAGAGTTAGGTTTGCCCTGCTTGAGAATGGGCACAATGACAGAATCTTTCCAAACAGATGGAGTCTTCCCATCTATCCAACATTTTTTTTCATAATGGTGTACAGAAATGTTGTAAAATTGATTGGAAGGTTTCTTAACATTTCGTTTGAGACTGCGTCTAAACCAACTGAAGTTTTCTTTGTTGACAATGACGATATAGCATTTCTTAATTCTTCTAATGTTATTTCTGCATTTAAATAATGTTCGTTGTTTCTTCTGGGTCAGAATAGATATGGTTATTTGACTGGTCTTCCCTCAAAGTTCTGCACTTTTCTGAGAGACTAATTTTGGAGCTATTTTTTGCAAAAAAAATCAGCAAACAGTTCAGCTTTTTGAGCTGATGTTGGGAATTGTTCATGCCCTACGGTGATTGGATAAGCGGGTAGATGTATTCCATGTTTCATTTCGTGTATCTTTGTCCATACCTTTTTAAAATCTTTGTTATCATTAACTTAACTTCATTTACACAAAATGATGACCAGTAATCGCTTTTTTGGCTTTTTCTATAATCCTAGTACTTTCATTTTTTGCCCGTTTCATGGGGAGTAAGTCATCTACTTTTTTGTCTTTTGCGTGTATTTTGAACTTTGATTTCTTTTTATTAACAGCATCTTTGCAGGATTCCGTCCACCAGACCTTGCCAGCATGTTTAGAGGATTTTGTCTGACTAAATTTTGGAATTGCCTCGGTTGCAGCTTTCAAGACCGATTCAGAAAAGTTACAATACATTTTATCAATATCTGGGTTCTCCAGCATGCTAACATTAAAGGACATTAAAATGGACTTGAATTTATCCCAGTCAGCTCGTTTATAATTAAATTTTGGGATTTTATCCCTTGTATCATCATGCAAAATTGTAAATCCTCTCAAGGAAATGGTAATTGGGAGGTGATCGCTACCTAAAGTGTTATTATGAACTTGCCAAGTACAGCTAGTCGCTAGTGATGGCGATATCAAAGACAGGTCAATAGCAGATGGTTTGTGGCTAGGAACATCAGGCAATCTGGTTATGGTTCCATCATTTAGAAGAAAGAGTGCCGAGTCCGAAATATTCTCCACTAGACGATTGGAGCTGACCTTAGGGCAGCCACTATCCCAAAATGGGGCATGTTCATTAAAGTCACCGGCTACTAGCCACTTTTCATTTTGGGTACCCAGGGTACGTAACCAGTCACTGTTACAATCATCAACACCTTTAGGGAGATAAACAGAAAGAATATTTAAAATTAATGAGTTATCAAATTTGACACAAGCTGCACAAGAGTGGATATTTGGCGCAGTCGAAAAGTGTGTGTGTGTGTGTGTGTGTGTGTGTGTGTGTGTGTGTGTGTGTGTGTGTGTGTGTCTGTGTCTGTGTCTGTGTGTCTGTGATTGCATGTGTCTGTATGTCTCTCGTTTATCTGTATGCGAGTCTCTCTCTCTCTCTCTCTCTCTCTCTCTCCTCTCTCTCTCTCTCTCTCTCTCTCTCTCTCTCTCTCTCTCTGCTCTGTGGTGTGTGTGTGTGTGTGTGTGTGTGTGTGTGTGTGTGTGTGTGTGTCTGTGTCTGTGTCTGTGTGTCTGTGATTGTATGTGTCTGT